>PIJE02000146.1:396399-453899 GCA_002895965.2 Coryphaenoides rupestris
ACACACCGACACACTCCCTCTACAGCACACTCCTTCACACACACCAACACACACCGACACACTCCCTCTACAGCACACTCCTTCACACACACCAACACACACCGACACACTCCCTCTACAGCACACTCCTACACACACACCAACACACACCGACACACTCCCTCTACAGCACACTCATACACACACACCAACACACTCCTACACACTCCCTCTACAGCACACTCATACACACTTCTACACACACCAACACACTCCAACCCACTCCTATACACATCAACACACACCAACACACTCCTACACACTCCAACACACTTCCTCTGCAGCACATTTCTACACACACCAGCACACTCCTTCTACACACTCCTACACAGTACAACACACTCCTACACACACCAACACACTCCTTCTACACACTCCTACACAGTACAACACACTCCTACACACACCAACAGACACCTACACACGCCAACACACTCCTACAGACTCCAACACACTCCTACACACACCAGCACAGACACCTACACACTCCTTATCCTACACACTACAACACACTCCTACACACCCCAACACACACCAACACACTCTAACACACACCAACACACTCCCTCTCCTCCACACTGTAATTCCCGCCTGCAGGCTCAGCTCCTCTGATGTGCATGTGATTATTCTAATGTGTTTGTCTCTGGCGAGCATTTCAACATCCTACAGAATAATGTGTGCTTAAAAAAACACAAATAACAAGGATGTAATTATGGAGGGAGCGAGAGCTGCATGAGACAGAGCACACAGACAGACACACACACAGTCACATGACACACACACACACACACACACACACACACACACACACACAGACACACTACACACATGCACATACATACAAACAGCCACACAAACACACACATATACAAACAGCCACACTACACTTACATTTACATTGAGGGCATTTGGCAGACGTTTTATCCAAAGGGACTTGTGTTATGTTATTGTGTTATGTTATTGTGTTAATCTTACTCTATGTTATTGTGTTGATCTCATTGTGTAATGTAGTGTTTTGTTATGTTATTGTGTTAATCTTGTGTTATGTTATTGTGTTAATCTTGTGTTATGTTATTGTGTTAATCTTGTGTTATGTTACTGTGTTAATCTTGTGCTATGTTACTGTGTTGATCTCTTTGTGTTATGTTATTGTGTTGATGTTGTCGTGTGTGTGTTGCCACGGCAGCAGACTCATGACGGTGAGGAAGGGGAAGAGTTTGGCCGTGTCCATCCAGGAGCACATGGCGATCGACGTGTGCCCCGGGCCCATCCGCCCCATCCGACAGATCTCCGCCTACTTCCCCCGCCTCTCCCCCAGCTCCTCCCTCTCCGAGCCCCTCTCCCCCACCCGCTCCCCCGGGGTTCCCGCGGCAACCGGCCCCGGCAGCATCAGCACCGTCGTTGGCGGGGCGGCAGAGGAGAGAGTGGGTGGGGCCAAGGGCCTGCTGTTACCGGGGGGAACCTGGGGGGGCGGAGCCTCCCTGTCGGCGATGAACAGCCTGGACACATCGGTGGACATCGACAGCGGAGACAGCGACGACAGCAGTGAGACACGCAGTGTTGACATTAGCACAGAGAGACAGACAGGTCATATAGTGTTGACATTAGCACAGAGAGACAGACAGGTCATATAGTGTTGACATTAGCACAGAGAGACAGACAGGTCATTATAGAATTAGTTAAACGCGGCAGTGAGAGACAGACAGGTTCTAGACTGAGAGACAAACAGGAAGTCACATAATGTGGTGGTGGATGTGACATCATGAAGGTTGTCTTGTATCACAGCCTCGTTGGGAACGCTGGAGTTTGACCTGCTGTACGAGAGAGCAACCAGCTCCTTACACTGCACTGTGCTCAAAGCCAAGGTAACACACACACACACACACGCACACGTACACACCAGACACACACACACCAGACACAGACACACACACACACACACATGCATGTATGCAGGTACGCACACGCACTCTCACACATACAGATGCACACTTATGCAGTCACACTCAGTCTCACACACACATACTGTTATGAATATTAAAAATACACACATACAAATACACACACACACATATGCTCTCTCACTCACACACACACACACACACACACTCTCACACACACACACACACACACACTCTCACTCACACACACACTACTCACACACACACACACACACACACACACACACACACACACACACACACACACATGCTCTCTCTCAGTCTCACACACACACAGACACACACACACCTGCTCTCTCTCTCTCTCTCTCACACACACATACTGTTATGAATATTAAAAATACACACATACAAATACACACACACACATATGCTCTCTCACTCACACACACACACACACACACAGCTCTCTCACACACACACACACACATGCTCTCTCTCACTCACACACACACACACACACACACGCCTGCTCTCTCTCTCCCTCTCTCTCTCATACACACGCACACACACACATGCTCTCTCACTCACTTTCACACACACACACACACACACACACACACACACCTGCTCTCTCTCTCTCTCTCACACACACACACACACACACACACACACACACCCTGCAGGTTATGTAGCATTCCTCCAGATCTGCTGATTAAATGTGAAAAGCTAAAGAAAAAGCTTCCATTTCTCTTCTCCCATGTTCATTGATTACTGGTGACAGTTACGGTACAATATTCTGTTCAAACCACCTCTCTGTCTCTCTCTCTCTCTCCTCTGTCTACCTCTCTCCTTCTATCCCTTTCTCTATCTCTTTCTATCTACCTATCTCTCCACCGCTCTCTCTCTCTTTCTACCCATCTATCAATCTCTCTCTCTATTGCTCTCTCCCTCTCCCGCTCTACCTCTCTCTCTATCGACCCCTCTCTCTATCTTTCTCTGTCACTCTCCCTGCCTCTCTCTCCCTCTCCTGCTCTACCTCTCTCTCTCTAACGCTCTCTGTCTCGCTACCTCTCTCTCCCTCTCTCTACCTCTCTCTCTCTTTCTCTCTCTGTCTGTCAACCTCTCTCTACCAGGGGTTGAAACCCATGGATTTTAATGGTCTGGCTGATCCCTATGTGAAGCTCCACCTGCTCCCGGGAGCCTGCAAGGTGGGCGGCTTCTCTGACTGTTCTAGATCTATACCCTAAATCTGTCTATCTATCCTCTCTCTATCCCTCTCTCTTCTGTAAGGATGATGTATCTATATACAGTATATTATACTGTATATGTCTGCTCTATATCTAAATTCTATGTCAACATGTATGTTCATAGCTATATTATGCATTCTATATATTTTTTTCCTGGAAATCCCCGCAATCTCAGTCTATTCGTATATCTATGTCTAGATTATATTTATGATGTTGTCTCCATACATCTTACACCTACAAGAATCCAGTGCAGTCTGAAAAGGAGACTTTGGCACTACTGGTATCATAACGCTATAGTGTCTCATATCATATCATACATGACCCTCTGATCGGCCTTGAACTCGTTTCTTCTGTAGGCCAACAAGCTGAAGACCAAGATCGTCCGCAACACGCTAAACCCCGTGTGGAACGAAACTCTGACCTACTGTGGAATCACCGAGGAAGACATGTCCCGCAAGACACTACGGTCAGTCCTACTCCTGGTCTAAACACACCGGTTAATCGAGTGCCTCCTCATAGTCTAAACACACCAGATAATGTAGTTCCAAGACCTGGTCTAAACACAACAGGTCATATAGTTCCAAGACCTGGTCTAAACACACCAGTTAGCCACCACATCTAGTTCCAACATCTAGTCTAAACACAGCAATTAATCTAGTTCCATCATCTAGTCTAAACACAGCAATTAATCTAGTTCCATCATCTAGTCTCAACACACCATCTACTAATCCAGTTGGTACTCCCAGTGCAAACACTCCCTTTCAACACTGTCCAGGTTGTAAACTGTCTGAGCTCATCTTAAGTAAGTGGAATATTAACGTCACATAATATAAACATCTGCTAAGTGGAGGACCAGAGAGAGATCTGAGGAGGTGTCAGGCTTCATTAGGATGCTATCTTCTCTGTCCTCTTAATGCCACACTCTGCACGGGAGGCAATCTCTCTCCCTCTCCCTCTCTCTAGCTGTCTGTCCATCATTTCAGCAATATTACCAGCCATCGTCTCATCCCTTCATCTTTTCATCTGCTCTCGGTCTCATTGATCTAACCTCTACCCCATGTCGCTTCACCATGCTCCCCCCCTCCTCTCTCTCCTCCCTTCCCTTCCCTCCTCTCCTCTCCCCATTTCTCTCTCTCTCCTCTCCTCCTTTTGACTCCTCCGCTCTGCTTGATCTCAATATTCTTTCATCTCTTCCTTTATCTCAGCGAGCACGTTCTCTCTGTCTGTGTGTCTCTCTCTCTCTCTCTCTCTCTCTCTCTCTCTCTCTCTCTCTCTGACAGATTGAGGTCAGCATGGGGGGGCGCTGCTGGGCCTTGCGAGACGCGTGGGAGCGTGCATGTGTGTTTGTGTACGTGTGTGTGGGGATATGTGTGTGTGTGTGTGTGTGTGTGTGTGTGTGTGGTCGTGATGGTCACCATGGCAATGGTATGGTGGGTGGGGCCACCAGGGTCAGAGTATTCCTGGAGGGGCGTGGCTTTGAAACAAAGTTTGATTCATTAACTTTTAATTTGGAGGAGTGTAGGGGACTTTTGGGGACTCACTTTGAACACCATTAGATTTATACCCAGGGGGAAGAGGGAGTTTTACTTTGAACACCGTTAGATTTATATCCAAAAGGAAGAGGGCACTTTTACTGACATTACGAGGACCATTTCTCTGTCCTACTAAACTAGAAGAGAAAGTCCTCCCCTGGAGCTTGATCAACCCAGGGATGTTCATATACTATATAACATAGTTTAAACTATATAACATAGTATAATAAATAGAACTCCTGCTTTGATGCGTAATACTGTGAAGATAAAACATAGTATTGGGGTAAAGGTTAGGGTTAGTCTTTGTGTGCTGTGATACCGTTGCCACGGTATCTGTCTGGCCTGTGTGGGTCGTCACATTGAAAATAATAGAGGCTCTGTACGTTGGGATTTAGTATTAGGGTTTGGTGTTAGGTTTAGTATTAGGGTTTGGTGTTAGCTTTAGTATTAGGCTTTGGTGTTAGTATTAGGGTTTGGTGCTAGGTTTAGTATTAGGGTTTGGTGTTAGGGTCAGTATTAGGCTTTGGTGTTAAGTTTAGTATTAGGCTTTGGTGTTAGGGTTAGTATTAGGGTTTGGTGTTAGGTTTAGTATGAGGCTTTGGTGTTAGGGTCAGTATTAGGCTTTGGTGTTAGGGTTAGTATTAGGTTAGGGTTTGGTGTTAGTATTAGGGTTTGGTGGTAGGGTTAGCATTAGGGTTTGGTGGTAGGGTTAGTATTAGGTTAGGGTTTGGTGTTAGTATTAGGGTTTGGTGGTAGGGTTAGCATTAGGGTTTGGTGTTAGTATTAGGGTTTGGTGTTAGGGTTAGCATTAGGGTTTGGTGGTAGGGTTAGCATTAGGGTTTGGTGTTAGTATTAGGGTTTGGTGTTAGGGTTAGCATTAGGGTTTGGTGGTAGGGTTAGTATTAGGGTTTGGTGTTAGGGTTAGGGTTTGGTGTTAGGGTTAGGGTTTGGTGTTAGGGTTAGTATTAGGGTTTGGTATTAGGGTTAGTAGGCTATTAGGGTTTAGTTTTAGCTTAAGGGTTACGGTTAATATTATTAGGGTTTTGTGTCATGGTGATAATGGATGCAAAAATGAGCCGTGTGACTAAAGAGGATGTTGAATGCAAGTCATTACTCTTCATTTCCATAAAACATTAAATGAATGGCTGCTGTCTCCCCCCTCCCCTCAGGGTGGCAGTGTGTGACGAGGACCGCCTGACTCATAACGAGTTCATCGGGGAGTCCCGCGTGGCGCTGCGCCGTGTCAAGCCCGACCTCAACAAGCACTTCAAACTCTGCCTCGAACACCCCCCACCTGTGAGAGAGAGACACCTACACACACAGAGAGAGAGAGAGGGGGGGGAGGGGAGAGAGAGAGAGGGGGGGGAGAGGGAGAGAGAGAGGGGGGGGGGGGAGAGAGAGAGGAGGAGGGGAGAGAGAGAGAGGAGAGAGAAAGAGAGGGGGGCGAGAGAGGGAGAGAGAGAGAGAGGGGGGGAGAAGTATGACTGAGACGTGCTCTCCACCCTGGAATGAGCTTCTGAGCTGAACAGAGCAACATTTTTAGAACATTTTTAGAAGTATAGGCTGCATGTGGGCGAGGCCTGACAACACTGTGGATGGAGAAGTTGAGACACACAGACACACAGATTTGCGATGATATTTAGCCTGTGAACACGGCCCAGAGGGAGGGAGAGATGGAGGGAGAGAGGGAGGGAGAGATGGAGGGACTGCAGAGTCTTCAATGGAGAAAATTGATTCAAACATAAAAGCGTGTGTGTGTGTGTGTGCGTTTGAGGCTGAGGTTATGTGGGGTTTTTAACTAATCCTTTATCCATTTTAATATTCTCTCTGTCTACCAATGTCTCTCTCTCTGTATCTCTCTCTCTCTCAGCTGCCCTCTCCCACAGCGATGAGTTCAGCTTTAAGAGGAATCTCTTTATACCTGAGAGAGGTTAGCCTGTCTGTAAAATTGCCTGTCTATCTATTTGTGTGCCTCTCTGTGGATCTGTCTCTCTCTACCTGTCTGTCTGTCTGTCTGTCTTTACTCTGTCTGTCTCTCCATACTTATGTGCTCATGTGCTTTCTGTTCATGAGATTATGTTTCTTAATCATGGGAGGAGGAGGAGGAGGAGGAAGGGCAGCATAAATAGCATCAAATAAAACAATATAATAAATATATTATGTCAAAAACAAGAAATCAATCATTCAGATTAAAGTTTTACAATGTCTCTCTCTCTCTCTCTTTCTCTATGTCTGCATGTCTCTCTCCCAGTGGGAGAGCGAGCAGCAGAGGAGCTTGGAGGAGCGAGGCCGCCTGCTCCTGTGTCTGCAGTTCCTCCCGCCGGCCAGCGAGGGTCACGTGGAGACGCAGCCCCGGGAGCGGGGGAAGGGGGGGCTGAGCGTGGGGGTCAAGCGCTGTGCCCACCTGGCCGCCATGGACGTCAACGGGTTCTCCGACCCCTACGTTAAGACGTATGACAAATGCACGCTCACACACACACACACTCACTGTCCGCCATTAGATGGACTGGCGATGGGGGGGTGGAGTCAGGGGGCGTGGCCAAATTAAGGGGGAAGGGTTATCTCATTCCATCGTTCTGGGTGATCTGGTCTGGTGAAAGTTGCTAATGGATGAGCAGCCGGCCGAATTCTAACGCTAGCCTAACGCTAAGCTAAGCATGGCTTGGCGGTGGGTGGTGTTTGAAGCTGCCAGACAGTGTACTGACTCGGAGTACTGACTCACCAGACAGGAAGTGTGTCATTACACACACACACACACACACACACACTCCAAGGTCACGCCGGGGGCTTCATAACTGTCAGTACAGAGCAGAGGTGATGGAGTTACAAGGACACGCACACACACACACATCTTATGTTACCTCCCTCTCCTACTCCTTATATTCACTATTACACTATATTCACCATGTCATTTATCAGATGGCAAAGACGTGAAGTCACTTAAGGAGCAGGTCATAGTTTTTAAACAGATAGGAGTCATTTCGAGAGTGTGGACAGGTATGTGTGTGATTCCATGGCGATGAGATGGGTATGCGTCTTTCTATGGCGATGCGACAGGTATGTGTGTTTCCATGGCGATGAGACAGGTATTTTCTGTTTCCAGGTACCTGAAACCAGACCTGCAGAAGAAGTCCAAACACAAAACATCAGTCATCAAGAAGACCCTGAACCCAGAGTTTAACGAGGTTCTGTCTGTCTGCCTGTCCATCTGCTATCCATCTGCCTCTCTGTCTGTCTGTCTGTCCATCTGCTATCCATCTGCCTCTCTGTCTGCCTATCTGTGTGTCTGTCTAGCTATCTATAAATCTGTCTGCCTCCCTATCTATACTGTATATCCGTCTGTCTGTCATGCATGCCTGCCTGTATGAGGTCTCTCTGTGTGTTTGCAGGGTTAAAGCCATATCTTGTTGTCGTATGTGGACAAAAGGCGTGTGCGTCATCATTAAAAGCATTCAAGGTTTCAAGTCCTGCAGAGGTTCTGTCAATACAAGACCATAGATCACCATGGTTACTGTCCTCATAACGTTTCTCGCTCTCTCTCTTTGTCTCTGTCTCGTTCTCTCAGTTCAGTTCAATGGGTTATATTAGTAAGCCAGATGCACAACATGCGTTGAATACGCATTGGAGTGTCATGTTCTCTCTCTCTCTCTCTTTCTCTATGTCTGCATGTCTCTCTCCCAGTGGGAGAGCGAGCAGCAGAGGAGCTTGGAGGAGCGAGGCCGCCTGCTCCTGTGTCTGCAGTTCCTCCCGCCGGCCAGCGAGGGTCACGTGGAGACGCAGCCCCGGGAGCGGGGGAAGGGGGGGCTGAGCGTGGGGGTCAAGCGCTGTGCCCACCTGGCCGCCATGGACGTCAACGGGTTCTCCGACCCCTACGTTAAGACGTATGACAAATGCACGCTCACACACACACACACTCACTGTCCGCCATTAGATGGACTGGCGATGGGGGGGTGGAGTCAGGGGGCGTGGCCAAATTAAGGGGGAAGGGTTATCTCATTCCATCGTTCTGGGTGATCTGGTCTGGTGAAAGTTGCTAATGGATGAGCAGCCGGCCGAATTCTAACGCTAGCCTAACGCTAAGCTAAGCATGGCTTGGCGGTGGGTGGTGTTTGAAGCTGCCAGACAGTGTACTGACTCGGAGTACTGACTCACCAGACAGGAAGTGTGTCATTACACACACACACACACACACACACACTCCAAGGTCACGCCGGGGGCTTCATAACTGTCAGTACAGAGCAGAGGTGATGGAGTTACAAGGACACGCACACACACACACATCTTATGTTACCTCCCTCTCCTACTCCTTATATTCACTATTACACTATATTCACCATGTCATTTATCAGATGGCAAAGACGTGAAGTCACTTAAGGAGCAGGTCATAGTTTTTAAACAGATAGGAGTCATTTCGAGAGTGTGGACAGGTATGTGTGTGATTCCATGGCGATGAGATGGGTATGCGTCTTTCTATGGCGATGCGACAGGTATGTGTGTTTCCATGGCGATGAGACAGGTATTTTCTGTTTCCAGGTACCTGAAACCAGACCTGCAGAAGAAGTCCAAACACAAAACATCAGTCATCAAGAAGACCCTGAACCCAGAGTTTAACGAGGTTCTGTCTGTCTGCCTGTCCATCTGCTATCCATCTGCCTCTCTGTCTGTCTGTCTGTCCATCTGCTATCCATCTGCCTCTCTGTCTGCCTATCTGTGTGTCTGTCTAGCTATCTATAAATCTGTCTGCCTCCCTATCTATACTGTATATCCGTCTGTCTGTCATGCATGCCTGCCTGTATGAGGTCTCTCTGTGTGTTTGCAGGGTTAAAGCCATATCTTGTTGTCGTATGTGGACAAAAGGCGTGTGCGTCATCATTAAAAGCATTCAAGGTTTCAAGTCCTGCAGAGGTTCTGTCAATACAAGACCATAGATCACCATGGTTACTGTCCTCATAACGTTTCTCGCTCTCTCTCTTTGTCTCTGTCTCGTTCTCTCAGTTCAGTTCAATGGGTTATATTAGTAAGCCAGATGCACAACATGCGTTGAATACGCATTGGAGTGTCGCAATACATTCATTAATAATGCTCTCTGTCTATGTCTTTTTCTGACTGTCTGTCTGTCTGTCTCTCTCTCTCCCTCTCTCTCTCTCAGGAGTTTTTCTATGAGATCTCCTTCAGTGATTTGACCTCAAAGACCCTAGAGGTCACCGTGTGGGACTACGACCTCGGCAAGTCCAATGACTTCATAGGTGAGGTGGTCAGACCAGACTAGAACCAGAACTGACCAGACCAGACCAGAACCGGATCAGATCAGCCCAGACTACACTAGACTAGGCTAGACCAGAGTAGACAGTTTAAAGGATTATAAACTCTTTATGTTTATCATCGTTTACAAAGTGTTCATAACAGTTTTTACAAGGGGGATGTGTATTTACAAGGTATATGTGTTTGTGTGTGCATGTGCGTGTGTGTGTGCGTGTGTGTGTGCTATGCCTCTAGGGGGTGTGTCCCTGGGCTGTCACTCACAGGGGGAGAGTCTCCAGCATTGGGTGGACTGTCTGAAAAACAAGGGCACCAAGGTGGAACGCTGGCACACGCTGACCAATCAGCTGCCGGGATCCACACTGCAGGACTAGACTGACCAATCACTGGCCGGGCGGCGACCACGTGGCATGATGATGTCACACTCACGTCATCCATGTTCCATGTTCTGTTCAGAAGGACGGACCAAAACATTTGCAAAGTCCAAAACAAAAAGGGGCCAACTGATGCTTCCCTGCATGGCGGGAGCGGAGCTGAATACACACCTGTGCTGAATACACACCCGGGGGGGGCGGAGAATTAATCAATAACAAACGCCTTTTAAAAGCCCAATCTGTTCTCAAAATAAACCCATGATGAGCATGTTAAGCATTCCAGTGTGTGCGTCCACAGAGGGGAGCAATACTCATTAACTAATCTAATCTGTTATGAAAACGTGGCGTGTGTACGTGCGTGTCCGGGGGGGGGGGTCGCGTCTGTGTGTTGGAAGATAGACTATGACGTCACCATCGCTCAGTCGTGGCGGCTTCTCGTTTAATTGGTCGATTGGTTCCGCGGTGCTCTCACCCACGTGTCGTTCAGACTGAGGCCAAGCTGCCTGCACATGCTGTGGTGTTCGTGGTGTTGTGTGCATGTTTTAAAGAAGTCTCCAGACAGCAATATTATACACCAACGAAACTACGAAATTGTAACGTCACACACATTTTGAATTAGCTGTGTTGTTTTTGATTTGTTGATTTTAAATTGTTATTTTTTTTGTAATTTCCATTTGGTCAAACTGAACATTGATGTTTATATGCAAATGAGTATTGTGTGTATCAAGGCCTGCGGCTGTTTGTTTGTCTACTTAACCCTCTGATGTGCATGATATGTTTTCAATGAAAAATATCTTCCCTGAACTCCGTCGTTTTTTAATTGATTGTACTTTTTTTTACCTGAGGTGGTTAACACTCGAGCGGTTCAGGTGGCGCCACCTGGCGGACACGATGAGTCACTGTCGGCGCCGCCCAAGTCCAAACGCGTCAGGCAGGGGTAACTAAACTGGTTGAGTGTATCCGTGATTGCACAGGACACCTATGTTTCACCACGAAACTAATGAATACACAAGTGTGCATGTGTTTTTGCACGCCTATTTAAAATAGGGTTTGTTTACTGCCATTGTATCGTTTAATAGCAGAGTTGCAGTACACTCTGCAGCCTAGGAAGGTGAATGCCTACTTCTAACAGACCTACCATGCAGCTGAGAGGAGATGGTGCAGGAAGTCTGAAATGTGTGTGTGTGTGTGTTTTTAAAAAGCATGACGCTCCTCTCACGTCACAATGTCACCGAGGGCGCCCGGCTCGGGTGTCTGACAGGGGTGTGTGTGTGGGTTTTGATATTTGTGTTGGTGCCAAGGGGTAGGGTGTGTGTGAGGAGTGTACTGTATATGGCTGGTATGTGTATGTGTGTGTGTGTGTGTGTGTGGCCGGTATTGTATGTATCTATCTGTATGGCCTGTGTGTATGTGTGTGTATGTGTGTGTGTGTGTGTGTGTGTTTGTGTTGGGGGGGTATGGGGTCATTTGGTATGTGTGTGTGAGGGTGTTTGGTATCTATGTGTGTGTGTGTGTGGGTGGGTGTGTGTCTATGGTATGTGTGTGGGTGGCAGCAGAGGACAGAACGGTGTCCCAGATCCCATAACCCAGACGACCAATTGGGAGGAGGCTGGCAGGTCAGCCTGGAGACAGAAAACAAACGCACCCTCACAACAGACAGTTTCGTGGCGGATCACAGACCCCCAAGGCACCCGGACCAGGGGCCACAGCAGGGGGCCCACTCAGACTCTCAGGTAAGACCAGGTGGGTGGGTGGTGGTGGCGGAGGAGAGGTGACATTAACATGTCTGTAAAACCAGTGATTCCCAACCTGGGGTAGATGAGCAGGTTCCAAGGGGTACCGGTAAATATTGAGATTGTTTATTACAATGAATGTTAGTATTTGTAGAATTTGCTAAATATGAAAGGGTATGTGGATTGTTGCTGATCATTAAAGTTGAGCCCTAAGATGGTTGTATGCCTGGCTCCGCATCTTCCATTTTGACAATATCTTGAAGCCAGACTACAATAATGGTAAATAGATTGCCTTTATATTGCAATAATAATAACAATGATAGTACAACATTGATCATCCATGTATGTTTTGGTGTGGGGGTGAAGTGCGACTGGATGGGGCTGTGTGGGTGCAGCGGTCTACAGAAGTCTACGGAAATGCTGCTTAAAACTGCAATGTTTAAACAACAACCTTTACGTGTGAGGTCCCACAACATCGGGGTCATAGGTCACGGCCCATCAGGGTAGATTGGAGTTTCTAACTCGCCAACTTGGGTCCTGGTCTTTCAGAGAGAATGAACAGTATCAGCATCATGTTATTGGTCGGTTGTCTTTATCGTCAGACCATGAAAGATCTTGTTATTTAAATATCATACCATAAGTAAAAAAAAAAGAGGAAAGTCTTGCCTCTTGTAGACCTGCGCTCCTCAATAAAACACTAGATCAATGAGGAACGTTAAAAACACAAAGTAGCCAATAAATATTGAATTCATCCAAAAGAATTACCATTGAAGAGGCCTCACTAGGTCACTATGTTCCACCGTGTCTCGGAACGTTCTGGAGACCGTCTTTCCGCGGTCGCCCGGTGGTCGTCAAGGAGTTGCTTTTCTGTGTCTCTGTTTGGGTTGCCGGGCGCCTGTCAACACACAGGGTGTTGAGGAAGAGAGACCCGGACAGCTGAGCCAGCCAGCGTCAGCCGGCTCAGGGCGCTATTTATACCACCGCAGCCAGCACCACCATGGTCGATAGCGCCGCCGCACTAGCACCAGCACCAGGGCTGCTCATTCACAGGCACATCACACACACACACACACACACACACACACACACACACACCACATCAAACACATCCATTAGCCACGCCAGCCATGTGCGCGCTGTAAAGAATGTGTGCTGAGCAAAAGTCTTTTCACACGTTCTATTTGTGGGCGATTCGGGGACGAGGTGGTCTTGCTGAGTCTTGTCGAGCTTGTTTCTTTTGACGACCCAAGCAGCGATATGATTCTGTTGTCCCGAAGCAGAGGTAAGCAGGGGGGTACGGTCGGTCGTCTCTCACCCGACAGTATCTTCTGATGACTGGATGGATGGACAAATGGATGGGTGGACAGACAGATAGATGGATTGAACATACAGATAATATGGACAGTTGGACATAAGGCTGGAGAGATGGACAGATGAGAGCCTAGAAAGATAATATATGTTATAATTACAGCTATTCTTGTCTGTTCTACTGGACATGCAGGTGGACGCTCCACTAGTGGCCTGGATTACTAACTACCTCACAGGTCGGCCACAGTATGTGAGGCTGCAGAGCAACATGTCGGACACCATAGTGAGCAAGATGGGAGCACCTCAGGGGACAGTCCTGTCTCCCTTCCTGTTCACACTCTACACCTCAGACTTCAGATACAGCTCACAGTCCTGCCACCTGCAGAAGTTTTCGGACGACTCTGCCATTGTGGGCTGTATCAGAAAGGGGCAGGAGTCCGAGTACAGGAGTGTGGTGGAGTTTCGTGGAGTGGTGTGGACTAAATCACCTGCAACTCAACATCTCTAAGACGAAAGAGTTGGTGGTGGATTTCAGGAAGCAACCGACTCACCCGAAACCGGTCAGCATCAGGGGGACCGAGGTGGACAGGAATATAAGTACCTGGGTGTTCACATAGACAATAAAATGGACTGGACTAAAAACACAGAGGCCCTGTATAAGAAAGGTCAGAGTCGCCTGTATTTCCTACGGAGACTCAGATCTTTCAACGTCTGTAAAACCATGCTGCAGATGTTCTATCACTGTGGTGGCCAGCATCATCTTCTACGCTGTTGTGTGCTGGGGCAGCAGGGTGAAGGCAGCTGACGCTAACAGACTCAATAAGCTCATCAGGAAAGCGGGTTCTGTCCTGGGAGTGGAATTGAAGTCTTTGGTAGAGGTCTCGGAGAGGAGGATGCTGAGTAAACTACTCAGTATTATGGACAACGCCTCCCATCCCCTGCACACCACACTGGTGTCATACCAGAGCACCTTCAGCCGTATAGACTGAGATTACCGAGGTGCACCACAGAACGCCACAGGAGGTCCTTTCTGCCTGTGGCCATCAAACTCTATAACTCCTCCCTATAACTCCCCCCTACAAGACAATGAACACAGCAATATAATGTGCAATATTACCTCTCAACATCATGTGCACTTTCCTCAGTATTACGTGCAATATTAATATTACTGTCCTACATCATGTGCAATACTCTATCATGTGCTATATTATTATTATTATTATCATGTTGTCTATAAATATTATCTATAACACTACCTCTCATCTCCTCTCATCATCATGTGCAATATTCTTAATGTCATATCCAATAATATTTCACTTCAATTATGCCAAATTGTTTTCGCGGTCAGAATATCTTATCTTGCCACATATTTGTATATTTTTACTGTAGTCTGTTAGTTTATTTGTATCATTCTGTTGTTTTCCATATTGTTTTATTGTACTGTATCGCTATGTAACCTGGCACAATAATTTCCTTTGGGATTAATAAAGTTCTATTCTATTCTTCTATTCTATTCTATTCTATTCTATTCTTCCAGGAGGTGGAAAGTGTATAGAGGTCTGAGGAGGTCTGGAGGAGGACGAGGAGAGCATCCAGGGCTGAGGAGCGATGGCTATCCCCAGACTCGTCAACTCCTGCACCTCCTTCCTGGTGGGGGAGCATGGGTCTGGGAGAACCTTCCTGGAGAAGCAGGACAGATCGGCAGATGAGGAGGAGGAGGAGGAGGAGGAGGAGGGAGGAGGAGGGGAGGAGGAGGGGGACAACAAGGAAGAAGGCTCTTTGCTGGCCCAAGCCATCCAACCGAACCTGAGCCGTGCTCTTGAGCGTGGAACCGCCCACTGCATGACCTCAGAGTGGCCCGGCGCCCTCCAGAGGAACCCCCACATCTCCATCGTTGCACAGGCGGAGGGTAAGATGTTAAGCCTTGCTGATGTCATCAGACAGTGCACTCTGTTTCACAATAAAAGCGCCCCTGTATCATCACTGTAGTGTTGATTGGGGTTATTGGAGTGTAGTAATGGAGACTAAGGCCTCTGTTCCACTATTTGCTTCAATACAAATTTTGTGACTTTTGACACAAAAGTCTCATTGAAGTGCCGAGACTAAGTCTCTCGATGTCTTCTCTGTGTTTCAGGGGAGGGGTCACAGGAGTTCAGTCCAAGCAGCACAGAACCACCGTTCTCCAGATCTCTGCTGCTCAGAGAACCAAGGTATCTGGATCACCATCTGCTTCCATTCATAGACACACACCCACACACACAACACAGCAAGATCTTTTTACTGCTAGTGACAATGAAATAAAAACCTATGGAAGCATATTTGCCTCAAGAGGATGCATGCGTTTTTTTATGAACAATCACGGACATTTACTGATACCTTCCAACATCTCTTTTTTAAATGTCATATCAATGCTATGGTCTATAATGTCTTATAATGTCTATAAATGGGTTTCAAATGTGGTTCCTTGCTGGGTAAATCCCTCTGAAGGGACTCAAAGGCTTTTTCAAAGTCTTTGAGTCTTGACTCCATTCTTTTATCTTTAGAACCGCCCTGGTCAGGAAACATTCCCCCCAGAGCGAGTTGGATGACAAGGCCTGCTCCCAGCGCCGCCAGCGCCTCTTCAGCAGGAAACATCGCCGGAGGCCCTGGCGCCAGCATGACCGCGCTGGGAATAATAACCAAGAGCCACCCATCATTCAGGGCCTCTGGGTGCAAGAGATCGACTGGCTCCAGCCGCGACACCACCAAGACCCTGCCACCTCCGCCGTCATTGACCATGTAAAGACCCCATTGCTCCCCTGCAGCATCATCCCCCCTCCTCCCCAGTTCACTGATGGGGTCCTCGTGGCCGACCCTCATTGTCATGGCGATGACCAGGCGTTGCAGCGACACACACGACACACGCTCCAATCCATCGTGGATGGACTGGAGCGTGTGTCGCTGTTGGAGGAGGAGGAAGAGGAGGAGGAGGACGAGCACACAGGAGGACAGAGCTGCGCCCGGGACTCTGACTCCACCCCGGCACCGGGAGGAGAAGCGGGAGGTTCTGAATCGGCTCGCTGGGACTCGTGGTCCAGCAGCGACATGGAGTCGGACGCAGAGTCCACGTCATCCAGCTGCTGGGGGTTGGACTCCAGCAGCGGTTCTGTGCCGGATTGTCCCGACAGCGCGCAGAACCCGGGGGGGACCGCCAACGCCAGCTGCACGTGCGCTAGCATCGGCATCGGGTCTCAGTGCGCGTGCACGGTGGTGGCGGCGATGGCGGCGGGAGGAGATGTTGACGAGCGTCTGCTGGCCGGGCTGCGGGGGAGGGTGACCCGGGCTGGGAGCCACTCCATCTTGCCGTTCTTCAAAGAGTGGGAGAAACGCCGCGCCACGCACGAACAGACGGATCCCGACGAGCAAGCCCACGAGGGGATCCTGCTTCATGATGTAAGACCACCTCCTCCCTCCCGCTGGTCAGAACGTGGAGGCAGGGTGCCAGGCAGACAGTAGATCTGTAGAGACAGAGAGCCTGATTGGCTGGTTAACACTGTAGTACAGAATCCATGACTTTTAATGGATACAACTGGCCACACGTATATTACTTGTATTTTATTTTATTACTTGGTTTATAATGCAGCCAGGCAACAGCTCATTCATCAACTGAAGTGAACATGTTTAATTTATTGTTTTATTTTATTCTAATCCCCTCCCAAGCCCAATAGCCAGCAGTTATATATTTATTGTCTGCGTTATTCTGCCTGCCATGATGTCTTCGTGTCCACAGCTGCTGCAGCCCGCCGGCTGGATGTACCGGGAGGGTCTGGAGTACGACTCCCTCCGCCACATCCAGAACGGTTCCTATGGCGATGTGGTCTGCATCCAGGACCGCAAGACCGGCTTCCAGTGTGCAGCCAAGCGGGTGAGGCCTCTTGAGGTCTGGTAATATCGTATATATCTGTACACGTTGTCCTGTTATATATGATACTGGGTTGCGGTTGTCCTCAGGTTGCTCAAAGGCACTTCAGCAGTGAGGAGCTGAGCACGTGGAGTGCTCTGGACTCTCCTCACGTGGTCCGGCTCCTGGGGGCCGTCATTGAGGGCCCCAACATGGTCCTTTTCATGGATCTGAAGCCAGGTGAACCCTCTCTCCATCATCAAGCTTTATTTCTTTTTTAAAGTCAGTAAAAAGCGAAATAAATAACATTAGGTACAGTCCACTGGGTATATACCCAGACTATAATCTGGCCGGTTGAGCTAATCTATCATACTTCTGGGTGGGTACTCCCACTTGTGATGGCTGGTAAGGACGCAACCACACCTCACGCCTGGGGGTAAAACAGGGCCCTCTTTTAACATCTGGGTCTCCCGTGGTCTCTAACCTGCGGCGGTGTGCCCACCTGCAGCGTGTCTGGCCCAGGTGTTGAAGCAGTGGGTGAGGCTACCTGAAGACCTGGCCCTCCACTACCTGCGCCAGGTGCTCTGGGCTCTGGAGCACCTGCACCAGCGTCACGTCATACACCTTGATGTCAAAGGTCAGCCAGCGCTCTCAATGAACCACACATACTCATAGTGTGTTTGCTGTTTACCTGTCTACCTGTTTGCCTACCCATGTCAGACAGTTCCTCAGGATATCCAGAGCAGATACACACATTTTAGATTAATTTAGTTGTAGAACATACATTTGAGCAGATGCTGTCCACACCACCCTCTAGTGGCAACACCTGGAACTACCACACTCAGCAACATCCCATCCAAACCTCTTGAAAGAATTGAAATGTATTTGTCTTTCTCTTTGGTGTTGTTCCAGCGGACAACGTGCTGCTGTCAGCGGATGGCAGGAACACCTTCCTGTGTGATTTCGGTCTGTCAGAGAGGTCTGATCTGAACGGACAGAGCACCAGGACCTGGGGTGAGAAGCCAAACCAGAGCCAACCCAGAAGCTTCACTAAACATTAGAAACACCGTCACATAGAACTCTAATGCATAAAGCACTTAGGATTCAACTGTCCCAATAGGAAGGAGTAGAATAGAATAAAATGTCATTATAGTATGATTATAGTGTAGCAGAGTAGAATAGAATAGAATAGTAGAGTAGACAGTACAGAGTAGAATACAGTAGAATAGGATTGAGCCAGGGCTGGTATATGATCTTCGTGGATAACATAGGGAAAATCAGATATTGAGTGAAATGAAGGAAAATATGGAATCGAAAACTCGTGTTTTCTTGGGTTGTGTTCCCGGGTCCCAGGGCCCGAATTCCCGGGGACAGAGACCCACATGGCTCCCGAGGTTGCCCGGGGTGACCGGCGATGCTCCAAGGCAGACGTGTGGAGCAGTAGCTGCATGCTATTGCACATGCTCAATGGATGCCCCCCCTGGGTCCGCTACTATGCCCCGCCCCTCTGTCTGAAGGTGTGTGTGTCCTTCACCAATAAGTGGTTCTTTTTTGTGATGATTGAGATGTTTGTTGTGATCTTTATGACGTGTTTGTGATGTGATGTTTCTTGTGAACGTGTTTGTGATGTCATTGCAATGTGTTTGTGATGCTTGTTTTGGTTTATGTGATATTAAAGTAATTTTTTTTGTGCCTGTTTTGTGATGTCGTGCCTTGGCATGAGGTCAGATCTCCAGCGAGCCCCCTCCTCTGTGGGAGGTCCCGTCTCGCTGTAACCACTTCACAGCCCGGCTGCTGAGGGCAGGGCTTAAGAAGGACCCGGAGCGCCGCGCGTCCTCCCGCGAGCTGAGGAGGAAGACCACCAAGGCGCTCCGAGCAGGTCTGCTCTGTTACTATTCACTATTTAGTCATTTAGTGAGTATTATTTTAGATACAGGCCATTAAGCCACAGGTAGGGGTCAGGGGTCATCTTGCTCTAGGATGCCTACATGTGGATTCATCGGGGGATCGAAGCCAGAACCTTTCGGCTGAGGGTCAAATAGCCTAACCACTAGACAACACGATACAGCCAGGAGCTACCATATACAAGCTTCTGTGTGTGTACCCCACATAGTATATCTCATTGTGGGTGGTTGAGGAGATCCATGTCTTCACCGTGAACACTTTGGATCCACAGTGGGGGGCCTCCGTCCCTCCTCTCTCCACGGAGCCTGCGAGGAACCGAGCCACGCCGACCACCATCTTGGAGACGGGCCTCGCCTTCTCTCGGCGGAGGCCCGCCTCCCCCAGACACCCTTGTGCTGGATCAGCCCCTGGAGGGTGGCAGCGGAACAGCAGGACAGCAGCGAATACGAGGAGGTGACGGAAGATAATGATAATATTGTCCCTTACTCATTATCAGATGTGTCCTGTCTGTCTCCATTGCCCTGGTTGTCCATAATCTGTCATTTATCTAATGGCTTCCAGTTTCCATTCTAGGGATTAATAAAGTGTGTCTTATTTCAGGCCGTCTCTGTACTGGACTGTGAGGAGGAGGAAGGGGATCGAGACCCCCACCCCAGATCCCTCCGGGCCTTGGGGTGGGGGTTGGATTGTGACTCCGAGGTGGACATCTACACGGGAGAGGAGGAGTTCTGGGAGAGGAGGGGCGTACTGCCTGGGAGAGACCGGGACTACGAAGGAGACTGGGAGGGGGAGGGGGACGAGGAGGGAGAGGAGGAGGAAGAGGAGGAGTGGGAGTCTTCCTCGTCTCCAGGACTGTCCTGTGCGCTGAGGGAACACTTCCCCTTGTTGAGGGGCGGTGTGCAGAGGACGACCCTGGCGACGTGGGGATCTGAAGAGGAGCTCACGCACCTCAGAGAAGGTGAGACAGAAGACACACACACACACACATACACACACATAGACACATCGCCAAACAGTTCTCTATCTCTTGTTGACTTTATGTGTTGACTATACAGTATGTGCTACTGTTGACTAGATGTTCTACTTTTGACTAGATGTTCTAGTGGTCGCTAGATGTTCTACTGTTGACTACATGTTCTAGTGGTGACTCGATTTTCTGGTGATGTTCTATTTTGTGTTGACTAGATGTTCCTCCAGACAACCTAGTGGTAAACTTCTCTCCAGAACCTCGGGACTACCCTCCGTCCTGTCTGAGCTGCTCTGACTCTTCCCAGATCTCTGACCAGGTATTCATGGAAGCGATAACTCCACACACACTCCAAGAATGTAATGTATACCATGGGCCTTATTCACCTAGTTGCCATCTTGGTTCTAAAGACTGGCTGGGTGGTGCAACTGAATGCTGAAGGCAAATACGAATACGCTAGACGAATACGTATACACTATTAAACTGGTTTTGCTTGGCAGGACCCGGACCGCTGGTCTGATGATCTGAGCTCTGGGGTGTTCTCTTCCTACAACAGCCAGACTGATGGACAGCTGGAATGGCTGCCCTCGGCCAATCAGACGTCCTCTCACTGCTTCGAAGGTACACACACAGTTAACATAACATAACATAACATAACATAACTTGCTAACACAGAGCTGGCTTACCCAGGGCTAGCTAAAACAGAGCTTGCAACATGGGGCTGGCAAAAACGGGGCTAGTTCGGATGGGGTAGCTAAACCAGGGTAGCATCACGGCTAAGCACTCCGTCTCTCCAGGTGTTGACATCTGGATTGAGGATGTCCACGACGGAGCGTGCCTGAGGATCCGGGAACGCCGGCGGGTTAACGTGGGCCACGTTGCCATGGGGATCAGTGACCAGGTCAGGTCAGAGGTTAAAGGGGTCATGACCATCCCAGTGTTGTTTGTGTAATGAATCGTTAATTCATGTATCATGTATGTATTCTGGCACTTTTAGTTCATAAATGCAAACACGCAAGGAGCTTGATTCAAATTCCCAAAGCATGAAACGGAGTCTCACTGGGGTGACATTAATACTTTGTCAATCTTTGTCAATGTTGCCAATCAGATCTCAGTGAAGGCCTTTACTCTGGAGACGCTGGACAGGAAGTTGGTGTCCTTCCAACAGGAAGTGCAGGAGTCAGGTCTATGGCTATGCTGCGTGCCAGCGCCCGACCGATGTCCCCGCTGGTACTGGAGGATCAACAACGGGAAGCTGGACCTCCGGGGCGCACTTTAGCAACTTCTAACACCTAACGTCGTGTACAGCTCCGGCCCAGAGGAGAGGATTGAGCCATGGACGGGATGCAACATTTCTGTGTGACCAATTTACATTCATACCCAGTACCTAGTGCCCGCTGCTATAGTGCCCACCGCTAAACATGTGCAAAAAAACTCAACAGACAGGGGAGTTCTTGAAATAAAACAAAGTAGCTGAACTGTCTTGTTTTGTATGTAATTGTTTAGAGGTCTATGTTGGACGGTGGCCTGGTGAGACCATTGTTATCTCTGAGCTTACATTCGGTTTCTCGCTGTAGATCAGTCTGGCCTTGGGCCCGCTAAATGTTTCTCTCAAAATTGTCAAAATGATAGGACTAATCAGAGCAAGCGGGGTGGAGTTTCAGACCAACTAACCTCATTCCCAGTCTTGGAATGGGGTGCTTCCAATGTGCCAATATTGTATCGTGAGAGAGGGCGGGACTTGGCGCAGCCCAAGGAAAGATAGCATGGATGGAGCAACTTACTTACGTACTTACGCACTCCAAAACTTGAATATCTGGATGGTCTCGTGAGCATAGTTGGCGGTGGGGGGGTGGGGGGTGAGTACTTTGCAGCCTTGCCTAGGGCGCTAAAAAGTCCAGTACCGGCCCTGCCCCTATGTCAAATAGCTCACAGTTAAAGTGTGGATTTGTACGTAGTTGATTACATTTCAAAACATTTGAATGACTGATGGTTTTTTGATGATTTTTCGAATATGTGCTTGAACTTTTATAATAAAACAAGTGTCTTGGAGAAGTGATTCACATGATTACCATTATGCTGTACATTGTGAGCATATGCCTATTTCCTAAATCTTAAAATGTGTTTATTGGGGATAAAGGCATTAAGCTACCTTTTACTTCCTGTTCATCGCAATATTAAAAAAGTCATAAAAATGTATTGATTGATTGATTGATTTTATAAATTCATGTACACATTTGCAGCCAAACAAACGCATTGATAACACTATCAAGCATAACACAAAATAGTGTCAAGTTTATTTTCATAGTGTGTGTGTGTCACATGTACATTAAATTTTTTCCTCCACGAAGAACCTGAAAAACCAAAAAGAGTCTCTCTCTCGGCGGGCTGATCCGTCTTGATCGCCACCGCCGGCCTGTCCTCGATTCCCAGTCTCTCTCTCTCTCTCTTGTGACACACTGTCGTAGCACTGGAGGCAAAAAAAAAAAAAGCCTCACAATTTGGTTCTGGCCAATCGGGCGGCGTCAGAGCTGTGATTGGACGTGACAACACCTTCTACGATTACAACTAAACAAATAACCTCGTTTCAGCCCCACTGAAACCTGAAACGTCCCAACTTAAAGTAGGGCTTCACTTATTCATCGACAGCGTCCAGGAACCTGCAGATCAACCCCCCCCCCCCCCCGCCCCGCCCCGCCGTGACAGGTCACACAGGGGAGGGACGGGGGGGGGGGCGTGGCTTTCCGCTGCGCTCCTCCGTGTGATTGGCTGGAAGCGGGGTGAACGGTGGGCGGGTGCCGACGTGCCGGTGTGGTGTCGGTGGGTTGCGCCAAACGCCATTTTGAGCTAACGGGAGAGCGAAGAGCAAGAAACCAAGAAGCGGTCTTTCTGGAAAAGGTGCACCGTCCTCCCGTTCAACACGACACGGAGTTCTCCTTGAGGTATTTCCGCCCGTACGTGTTGTTTTAGACGAGCGACGAAACGCACCGCCGACCACACTGTGTTCGCGCGTATCGTGTCCGTTATCTAGATGACGTCACCGTTTCCTCTTATATTTTTTGCACTGACGCGGCACTCGGCCAACGAGCGGTTAGCATTCAGACGCTAACGAGGCTAGGAGGCTAACATCAACGGCTAAGTTAAGTTAAGGAACATGGTGGTGGCGGGGGGGGATAAATAAATGAACGAAGTGTACGCTAACACGCACCCCTTTTGATGGAATTGTGTGGGGAAAAATGCGGGGAAAATGTATTGGCTCTCGGCTCCGTCGGCGCGGATCCAAGTGCTAATAGCCCGCAGGCTACGTTGGCAAACGGACGCTATCGGAGCATCCGCCCTTACCGACACTTACGCTGATCTAAGCCCGTTAAACATTAGCCACGTTTTATTATTCTAAAGAAAACGCTGCTCCGCGGCCCCCCCGCCCCGTGTGTGTGTGTGCATGTGTGTGTGTGTGTCTGTGTATGCGTCGTTTCGTCTCGTTTTCTATGAAAGATGTGGCGTCGGCTGTGCGCCAGCTGCTAGCGTTAGCTAAACCGTTAGACCATTGGCCTTTTTTACAAGTAGCCGTGTGGTGAGCCTCTGCTAGCTGACCGGGGTCGAGTGACAGCTCCCCTGGTGACACGGAAACACCCCGACTGGACGGCCCAAATCCTGTGTGTGTGTGTTTGTGCGGTTATTTCGTGTGTGGAGACGGTGTGTCGACTGCTTTTTTTTTGTCACCAGGTCTCGTCACCATGGGGATTTCAATCTCGAAGCTGTTCTCCGGCCTATTCGGCAAACGTGAGATGCGGATTCTTATGGTCGGGCTCGACGCCGCCGGGAAAACCACCATCCTGTACAAGCTCAAACTGGGCGAGATCGTCACGACCATCCCCACCATAGGTAAGCCCCTCTCTGGACGTCCGCTCTTGCCTTCTCACAATGACTTGCTTGTAATAACATTGTTGGCGTTGTTTATTTTCATGCTTCATACACGTTGCATTGCATGTTTGTAGGCATTTTTGTTTGCCTGCTTTCCAGGGTCTCTCAACAGGCTTTTTGAAGATCCCGATGGTCCGCATCCATGTCCTTACCTCACCCAGTGGTTTGGTTTGATTGTGAAACAGACATTTTAAATCAACTAAATATCTTTTTAAAACACAGCCTGTTACCACTGGGCACCTGAGAATCACAAAATTGGGAGATTAATGGGCAAATAAAATGTCAAACTGATGACCGCTTTGTTGTCATATGAAGGCACAAAATGAGGAATGAAAAGACCATCACAATAGACCCAGACAAATGGGTAGCAGCCTTTCTGTCGTTTTTTTAAATCCGTTTAATCTTTGGCTATCATTGACTGCCAAAGTCTGTCAAAACATTGACAGACATTGACTGACATATGTTGTGGATATTTAAAGAACAAACCCACTGGGTAAAGACATGCATGCAGACCATTAGCATATCTTCCAAAGCTTGTTGGGACCCCATAAAGTAAGTACTTGCTAACGACATGCTTCCAATGGGGTTAACCTGTGCCCCAATGCAGACTATAGATTATAGTACAGAGTGTTGGGAAGCACATGGGGACACGTTCCTGCCAAGTAACTTGGCATCACTTTTGAAACATGAAAGTGCATTAAGTGATTGGTATTGGGAAGTTATTGTGAGAATTGCATTGCTGGCATTTAAAAGGAAGGATGCAGTTGTTGTGGCATGTGCTTATTCTCTGCTGTTTGGGTCCAGGCTTCAACGTTGAGACGGTAGAATACAAGAACATTAGCTTCACTGTGTGGGATGTCGGCGGGCAGGACAAGATCCGGCCACTGTGGCGCCATTACTTCCAGAACACTCAAGGTGAGACACCTGGCCATCCATTGAAGAGATACCACTATTCCTTTTATATAAATATATGTATTTCTTTTTGCATTTATTTTTTGGTCTGACATCAAATGCTCCATCCCTATTTGTGACTAACATGGATGTCTGAAGAGTAGGGATGTTAACCATGAACTGTTAACCAATATAACAGATTAACAACAACAACAAATAATCACAACCAAATGCTTTCATAGCAGATATCCTTAAGTTAGTTGTAATAAAAGCCTTGGTAATAATCTGTTGTATTTAATAATGCTGGATGTACATCCTCTCACAGCATTCACATAGCCAGTAAGCACATGACCACACTCGGACAACACTGGATTTGAACAGGTTTAGGTGTTTTACCTATTCAAATAGACCTTTGGAAATGTTATTGGAAGCTTGAAATTTAAGAGTATGTATTCGACTCAGCCCTTCTCCAATGGAAAAAAAAAAAAAAACAAATTTTCTACGCATCAGATTTTCCTTTTTTTTTTATGGCAAATGTATTGTCTGTTAACGGTTAATGACCAGTTAACTGTGGTCTGTTATCAGTCAGAAAAAGTCTGAATTAATCTCCCTACTTAACAGTAGTATTTAGTGCTTTTATTTATATTATTTCCCCTGTTTGTCCCTTTTTTATATAGAAAAACAAGAAAGGTGACTCTTTGAAAATGAAAAATAAACACTACACAAAATAAACATAAAATGTATTTAAATTCTGCATTTTTAGCTGTGGAATATGACTTGAAACCATGATCTGAATTGATTTCTTTATCGATGGTTGAAAAGGGTTGGCTTTGGATTGTTTTTGGGTTTAGCCACCACAGCTTTGCTCCACTCATGCTGGCCAGTATCACATTTGGTGTCCCCAAATGACTAAACGTGATGTGCTCCTGCTAGTACAAGTAATGTATGTCAAGCAATGTTTGCAAACAGTCACTGATTTATCAATCACCTAGCAATGGTCAGCTTATTGTTGTTGCCAGCAATAAGCAGCCCACATGAGGCAACACTCAACCAATAGGAAGCAAGTAGCAGCTATCGTAGCAATGGTCAGCTAGCATCAATAAGTGGCCCAAATCAGCGAGCATTAGCATCACTAGTCAGCACATATCAGCTAGCAGTCGTACCGATAGGCAGCCCATGTCAGCTAGCTGTAGCACCTTTGTAAACAAGTATTGGCATGAATACACAAATTGTGACCTTCTTAAATTCCCAATAACAATTCTTGCCATATATGGACTGCAATTGTAAACCTAAACCCATTCTTCATGAAACATGGGAATAAATAATGTATGGAGTAGCCGATGCAGGACTGTGTTCAAAGTGCTGCAGTCTCCTGGCTTAAACTTTGCGATAGCCGAGGAGAGCATAGACTCAAACCTTGATTTGACTAGTAATTCACCAATATACAATATATATTAAGGTAGGACCTATCAATAGTTAATGTATGTGTTATTGTGGTCCTGCGCTAGTGCCTAGCAGGTGTATCATGACACCATTCATCCCTTCCTGTTTGAATGTCAGGTTCTTTAGCCCCGCCCACTGCTAGTTCAAACAGAGGTGTGTTCTGTCCTTTGAGGAAGCCAATCTACACCTGTCGGCCATTGTCTTTGAATGCTTTACATTTTCTTCACGTTGTGTTAACTTTATATTTACTTTATATTTATTGAAATTAATTGTGCAAAAGGACATGGATACTTAACATATTAATGTTTTAAATAATGTCTTATTCTATTAACATTTTACACTGTCCTGTAGTCATCTATTAGTGACTAATTTACTTTATATTATTGAAATTAATTGTGCAAAAGGACACGGATACTTAACATATTAATGTTTTAAATAATGTCTTCTATTAAAAACATTTTACACTCAAAGACATGAACTATGTAACATTAAGTGTGTGTGTGTGTGCAGGGCTTATCTTTGTGGTAGACAGCAATGACAGGGAGAGGGTGAACGAGGCGAGAGAGGAGCTCGGTAGAATGCTTGCTGAGGACGAACTGCGGGAAGCCGTGCTGCTGATCTTCGCTAACAAACAGGTGAGCTCCCCGTACAGGTGTGACCCTCCCCCTAAACGTACAGCAGCACCCCACCCTCCCTTAAACGTACAGCTGAGCCCTTCCCCTCCCTTAAACATACAGCTGAGCCTCCCACTCCCTTAAACGTACATCTGAGCCCTCCCCCTCCCTTAAACATACAGCTGAGCCTCTCCCTCCCTTAAACGTACAGCTAAGCACCCCTCCCCCATAAACGTACAGCTAAGCCCCCCCCCCTTAAACGTACAGCAGCCCTCCCTCTCCCTTAATTGTACAGCTGAGCCTCCCCCTCCCTTAAACGTACAGGTGAGTCCCCCCTCCCTTAATTATACAGGTGAGGGCCCCCCTCCCTTAACTGTACAGCTGAGCCTCCCCCTCCCTTAATTGTGCAGGTCAGTCCCCCCTCCCTTAATTGTACAGCTGAGCCCCCCCCCCCCCTTTCCCTTAATTGTACAGGTGAGGGCCCCCCTCTCTTAAATGTACATGTGAGGTCGTTGGCAGCCCTAGTCCAGGTGAGAGTATTGACATGTGAACGGATCCTGTCTGTGTGGTGTGTCTCCAGGATCTGCCTAACGCCATGAACGCTGCTGAGATCACCGACAAGCTGGGGCTGCATGCCCTGCGCCAGCGCAACTGGTACATCCAGGCCACCTGCGCCACCAGCGGGGACGGCCTGTATGAGGGCCTGGACTGGCTCTCCACTCAGCTCAAGAGCCAGAAATGATCCATTCCACCACCTCTGACTTTGTTTGTTGTTTGTTTTTTTTTCTGTTGATTTATTTCCTCTTTTAACACAGTGGCAGCACTGGATCAGCCCCCCCCAACCCACCTGCCCCACCCCCTCCCAAACAGCTCTCACTTCCTGTCATTCCTCCCCCCCCCCCCCCCCCCCAAACGACGTGTCACTTCCTGTCATTCCCCCTCCTCCTGGGGCCTCTACCCTCTGCTGCTCCTGTCCTGGGAGTCTTGAGAGTGTTCATTCAGTGTGTGTGTGGTTGTGTGTGGTTATGTGTGTTGGCTGGTACTGGGACAGAGCCTGGCGTGCCTTCTACACACCTCGCTGTGAAAACAGTGCTCTGGCCTCCCCAAGCCCCTCCCCCCTCCCTCCCTCCCTCACAACAGGATGCATGGTTTTCAGAAGGCATAGAAGGAGCGAGGGGTGCTCTCTCTCTTTCTCTCCTCCTGTGTTATTGACCTCAAAGCGAACCTGTCACCCGAGTCTAGACGCTACGCTAGCATGTTCATTTGACCCGCCTTGGTTTAGAAACCCTCAAGTTCTGGAAAAATTGCATCATAACCTGTATCAGGTTGAAGCAAATAAAAAAAAAAAAAGCAAAAAATAAAAAAAATAGACAGCCGATCCTCGACCGTTCTTGTGTCATTTGAAAATCATGCAGTTTCTTTTACTATCAGAGTGTATGTTTAGCAATGGTTCTTTGTCACAACCCTCCCCCCACCCCTCTCCCCAAGCTCAACCATGAAGCACAAGGCAGACAAACAATCCTTTGTTACCATGCCCCAACATGGAGATCCCTAGCTAGGGTACGCTGATGTTAGAATACCTAGCTATTGTGCCCCAATGTTGGAATACCTAGCTAACTAGCATACTGTAATGGTAAAATTGCTAGCTAGCCAGCATACTCCAAAGTTGGAATACCTAGCTAGTGTACTCTTAATACTTTTAAATACCTTCCTAGCTAGTGTACTCCAATGTTTGAATACCCAGCTAGATCCCATACTCCAATGTTAAAATATCTTTCTAAGATTCTCCAACGGTCAAATGGCAAGCTAGTATATTCCAATGTTGGACTACCTAGCTATCTTACACCAACGTTGAGAGTATCTTACTACTACATGGCTAGCGTACCCTAACAGTGCAATACCTAGCTAGCATACTGTAACATTGGAATAGCTAGCTAGCGGTGGATTGCCACACGGTCTCCCTTGGTATGTGATGTGTTTCTGTCTGCGCTGGCTCACCCCCTCAACGGTGTTGGGCGTTTCAAAAGCATGGTGGCATTCAACAGTCAGAAAAAGCATTTTCCATGTAAAGCTTGAAGCGTTGTTCCTCTATGAAATGTTACCCGTGTTTTTGATTTTTCCCTTCCTTTTGAGTGTTTGCATTTGTACGGGACTGCTAAACCAAATGCTTCAGAGCAGTAAGACGGCCTGTATATGAAGTAGTAAGTCCTGGAACGCTTTCCCACGGTTTCTAACATCCCTGGTGGTGTGACACAGGCCCCCCTGAGCGCTGAGTGGTTAAGCTCGTTGGTGAAGAAGCGCCAAGGTTGTAAGGCGTTGACCGCTTCAGACTAATGAAGGAAGCAACCCTGGGCCAGCTGTCTGGGTGCAGAGACTAGAACAAGCCCTGGTCCTGGCTGTGGAGGACTGGTTCTAGGACCCGTTCCGACCTCCTCCTGCCCCAGGGGCAGAGCAGCGGTGTAGGCCGCTGGTCTGACCTCCTGGGCCCCACCCAGCAACCTTTGGTCAAAGATTGTAAATCTGTAAGTCTCTCTCCCCTCCTCAAACTGCTTCGATGGGGGTTTCCTCAATACATTAATAAACATGATTCGATTCCTACTTTTCTGCTGTGGAATCTTATTGCTGTTGCTTCTATTTGAACTCTTCCCAGTTTTGTCTTGGGTTAATAAATAATATACTAATAAAATCAGTATATTAAATTGCCAGATTGTAATGTTAAAATTACAAAAACTGGTGTTTTACACCAGGCAACACAGGTATTGGGCTCTTTTTCAGGTCTGCTAACCTGTTAATATAATTAAAAGAAACTGATCAAATTCAAAAGGCGTCGATGTTGATGCTCAACGATGAACTCTAATAACATCAACTTGATCTGTCATAACTGATCATAAGATCATAAAGAAAAACAAGACAGCGGAGCTGCTATCCCATATGCTGCGCTCTTTATCTTTTTCAAACATTGACAAGGCCAAACAAACACGTCACACCGCACACCTTTACCTGTCCTGTCCGAAGTCTGTAGCTCCTCCCACGCAGTCAGGTGTGTGTGTGCCGCAGGTAGACGGAATGAAACTCAACTCGGTGTAGCGATCGAATCAAGAGGAGCGTTACCGGTCGTCCTGTGGATATGTGGAGATGTGTCTGAATGTTGACCGTAAAAAACAATTACACGTAAGTTACTCGTTAGTTTTCACCTCACCGCCGTGCTACCTGCCGATGCGAACGAACAGGTGTAGGGCGGGAAATACGCGCCGGGTGATAAAAATACGTTTGTGATTCAATGTTGTCTTGTTTTTAACTTACGGCTAATACGAGTTTGAACACGAAAGCTTTATCTATGATCATATATAAAACAGGATCATATTGGCAACAAGGCACGTGATGTTCAGTTTCGGTATCGGGATTTCTTCCATTAATCCCAAACAATAGTCTTTAAATACTCCATTGTTTTGTACAATACTGACGTGGATCACTCGACTGTATTTTACGTTTACGTCACTAAATATATACGTGAGTAAAGATACGAGAAGGTAAAGGTTTTAAAGGTTTAAAAGCATGACTAAAGGGAAGGACACGCGTTACTGGTTACTACACGGTAGTAATTATCATACGTCATTGTTATTTTAAGGACGTTTGGGGTTGGGTTGCTGAGCATGTTGTTGAGATGCCAAAGGGATGTTGTTATCCACCTTAAGTCTGTTTTTGTTTTGTAACCAAGTTGTGTTTCAGGTGTGCTGCTATTTGACTTTGGTTGGTGTGTCCACAAGTGTGACGTCACCGCCTTATGACGTCACCGCCTTAACTCGACAAACAACCTCATCAGTTTTGACCAAAACTTTGATTGGACATTAAGGTCAGTTGTTAATTTATACTTTATGCTTTGTGGACGCAATTGTAACCATGGTTGCCTGTTGCTAGGCGATATGACATTGTAACCATGGTGGCTTGTTGCTAGGCCAAGTGTTGGAGTTGTAACCATGGTGGCTTGTTGCTAGGCCAAGTGCTGGAGTTGTAACCATGGTGGCTTGTTGCTAGGCCAAGTGCTGGAGTTGTTACCATGGTAGCCTGTTGCTATAGGCTACATGCTGGATTTGTAACAATGGCAGCTTGTTGCTAGGCAAAGTGCCGGTGCTCTAACTATGGCGTTATAACTTGCTTAAACCATGACGGCTTGTTGCTAGGCGCAATGACGGAGGTGGCCGGGCCCTGGGTGGAGGTGTTGGAGGAGACGGAGGGGGAAGACGATAGCTTCCTGATGGACTCCACTTTGACCCTTGACCTCCTGGTGGACGAGCCCCCTGCTACACAACACGCCGAGCCACGGTCACCGACCCGCTCCCAGCCAATCACCATCACCCCTGCCAGGTAGGACAGGACACACACAGACACATAAACACAATATGCAACATGAAATGTATGTTTTATTCTCCCCCATATTCCCCAAATGATGGGAAAATGCTGGGTTACAGGTTGAAAAAGCCAAATAGACTAGAGTAGGAGAAACAAAGATAAATGAAACCTAACCTGACCCAACTGATTTCCAGGGTCAAGGGTGACGAGGGACGGGCCTCCTCCCTGCCCTCCATACCCAATCCCTTTCCAGAGCTATGTAAGCCCCGCCCAGTCCCCTGTGCTGATTGGCTCAGTCCCACCTCCATCAAGTGACCAACACGTAAGTTTGTATGTATGCTGTTGAGTTGGATGTATGGTATATCAGTAGTAATACCAGAATTAATGAAATAATATTCAGTAATATATAATATCAAATGAAACTTCCATAGTGCTTTTTGTGCAAAAATACTTGGCACAAAAGTATGGAAACGATGCAGCAAGAAATGTCTTCAAAATAGCTGAAATAAACGTACGTTACAATTAGAGAAAGAAAATGACATCAATAATTTATCATTATTGAAGAATATGAATGTTATTATCAATGTATAATATGAGTAATATTATATGTATTGTGATTGCAGCTGATTAAGTTAATATTATGAACATTATTATATAATATGCATACTAATGTGATTATTATCATGAACATATACAATTAATGATATGATGTGTATATGCTATGATTGCAGCTGATCAAGGTGTTTGGGGAGGACAGCTATAGTCGCTCTCTGTGGGTGTCTCGTGGGGCCACGGCCAAGGAGGTGTGCCACTTGCTGGTCCAGACGGCTCACTGCAGCGACCAGGAGAACTGGGCCCTTATTGAGTTCCACCCATCACGTGGCCTCGGTAATCATGGCAACCATCCCCTGTGTGTGTGTGTGTGTGTGTGTTTTATAGTTTTTTGTGGCATTGAGTTGTAAATAATTTGTCTTCCTCTTTGATTGTCAAGGTTTCCTTTTCAATATCCAGTATATTTGTGGGTTTTGTCAACGTTGAATACATATGGGGAAGTGGGTTGTGAGAGATTTCCCCTTTGTTGTGACTTTAGGCTGAACTCACTTCCTGTGAATGTGAGTTCATTACATGTGTAACAAACTCAAAATCTGTGTTACATGTGTAAAAAAACTGAAACAAAATGTGTGAGGAAAGGGGAGGGAACAAAATACAACTAAAATCTTCTTCTTGGATCCACCAACAATGCCAAGGATTATGATCTCCATGGAGAACAAAAAAGTATATATTCAAAATATATACACAATATTATGATAACATTGTATATATAGTAGTGGTGGGACTCGATTAAAAAAATGAATCTAATTAATTAGAGGCTTTGTAATTAATTAATCGAAATTAATCGCATTTTAATCGCATATCAATATTTGACACGAGAAGCAACATTTTTCAATTCAAATGGATTTTGGTATACGAGTGAATCAATGAATAGACATATACATACAAAATCCTGTTTATTTTAGCTACACAGACCAACAGTTTAACATAAAGTGCCATTTCTACCATCTAAAATAGTAACAACAAAAAAAAAAAAAGGTCAAACGCGATCTCTTCCAGTTCGTCCATATTTGAGCCTACAATTCGTCCACTGAGAAACGTTCCGTGGTGTTTGGAGTGCAAAAATAATGCGATTAAAATGCGTTAATGCGTAAATAGTTTTAACGCGTTATTTCTTCTCTAATTAATTAATCGAAATTAACGCGTTAAAGTCCCAGCCCTAATATATACTGTAGATATATAGATATAGATATACGTATATATACAGTATATATATATATATATATATTATCGTACATATTATCGTTACAGAATAAAACACATTTCCCTGTTCACTTGTGGTGTATGTGAGTGCCCAGACGTTGACTGTTCTGGAGAAGTGTTTGCAGTGATAGTACCCTGTGTTGTCCTGGAAAACTGAACACCCGAACCACTAGAGTGTCCCAGGAAGTCTCTCTCAGTGACCCCCCCCCTCTCTCTCTCTCTCTCTCTCTCTCTCTCTCTCTCTCTCTCTCTCTCTCTCTCTTCCCCCCCCCCCCCCCTCTAGAGAGATGCCTGGAGGACCACGAGGTGGTTCTGCAGTCCAGACCTCCTGGTCCATCAAGACAGATGCCAAGTTGCCTGTTCCGGAAGAACTACGCCAAGTACGAGTTCTTCAGGACCCCTGCGGTGAGTCCTGTGACCTGCCTCTGTCCTTGGTCCATGGTGTTCAATCTCATAATTTCTATTACTGTTTTGTTGGAAAGCACTTTTGGTACCGATAGCTTTGTATTGAAAGGCGTGGTGTAAATAAATATTATTTTAGTATTATATTATTTTTACGTAGCTAGCCTACGACTATTTAGTCATTTAGCAGATAGTTTTATAGTAGAAACATTACGATTGACATTACATTTACATTTACATTGGCAGACCTTTTATCCAAGGCGACATAGCGTACATTTGGTTTTGAAAGAGAGACGGCAATATATCGTTTTGTTATACATAAAGAGAGAATTAGAGGCAGTGTTTCGAAGTTTCATTAATTGCAGAGGTTTGCCTGCATAAATAGCTTGGGTATAAGAGCAGAACTGCCATTCTGAGTGCAATACCAACATCCTAAGAACATCAATATGCTAAACCAATGCTCAAGTACCTCTCAGTTTTAGTTTTGTTTTTTTCAGTTACGATGTCATTAAGGAAGCCAGTTAGGGGTTTAAGGGGCATTCTTTCTCTAGGAGGCCCTACAGATAGATGGGGACATTGGGGATCGTTAATTTCAGAACCTTTCAGCTGGGGAAGTCAAGTAGTTTGCAGTCTTTGGAAGTCTCAAAAGACAGCTCAATGCATTATAGTTCTGTGTTTCAATTCCCACCCAGGCTGCATTTCGGAAGCATTTCCGTGGAGTTGTCATGGTTTCCCTGAAAACTCTAGAAGGTTTCCCCATCCAAGTACCCAGTTGAATAAGGTCTAATTGCAACAATTGCAATAGGAAGGAAGTGTCCACTTCCCCAACAACCACATGCATGCTCCACCAGCATGAACATGATTCAAGCCTTGGGGTGTCACAAGGTTAGCCTTTTGCTAGCGCAGGCGTCCCCGTGGGAAAACTTTAGCTAGTGGGCTAACTGTAACAAACAAGATTTTGATAGCACGTTTCTCTTTGCTCTGTGCAGCTCTTCTTCCCAGAGGCCATGAATCTCTGACAGCGCGGACGCCTCCCGCGGCAATCAAGTCCTCCGGAACTCATCCAGGTAAAACCAATAGCAGACCTCCTAGCGTGACCTGGAGAGAGCCAATAGCATTCCTCCTAGCATCAGCCAATTGGCAATGATTGTTTGACTTGGTGAGCCAATAGCATTCTCCTAGTGTGATCTGGTTAGCTCAATAGCATTCCTCCTAGCCTCACCGGAGTAGCCAATGGCATTCCATCCTTTGACCTGGATAGCCAATAGCAATTCATGCCGAGCGTGACCTGGTTTGCCCGTTAGCATTCATTCCATGGAGTGCAACCTGCCGTTGTGTGTGCGTTGTGTGTCTGTGTGTGTATGTGTGTTTTAGTGATGCTACCCTCGCTCTCCCCCTCCCCCTCCCAGACCCTCCTGCGTTCGGGCTCGTGTCCGGAGATCCAGGGCTTTCCTGCCAGGTGAAGGAGCCCAGCCGCCGCGCCCTGGAAGAGGGTCTACTTCCTGCTGCGCCGCTCCGGCTTGTACTGCCTCCTCCAAGGGCTCATCCAAGGTCAGCTGATCACGACCCCCAGGCCCCGCCCCTCCACCCCACACCCTCCCCACTCTGATGTAATTAGGAGTTGGCACATTTCACATTTAATTTCACTGGATACTGGTGCATACTAGTACTACTTTTCCTAGGAAATATATATTTTATTCTACTCTTTGTTCTTTTCTTTCTTTACTCTTTACTCCAAACCCTCACCCTGTGTGTGCGTGTATGTGGTGTGCATGTGTGTGTGTGTGCGGTGTGTGTGTGTGCGTGTGTGTGTGTATGTGTGTGTGCACGTGTGTGTGTCCCCAGGAGGCCTCGAACACTCCAGTGTAGCAGACCTGGGTCAGCTCAGCGTCTTCCAGGTAGTGAACGGTCGCAGGCCTATACGGAGCGCCAGCGACTACACTTTCTGTATCAAGGTACACACACACACTCATACACACACATACACACACACACTCTCACACTCACTCACTCATATACTCATACTCTGTCTCTCACTAATTTCTATAAAAGCTCCTTCATAACAGCTCCTGACAATTAATTTGGGCTTTCCTTTTCGTTTTTATGTAGAACTGTTTTATGCTTTTATACAATTTTATTATTAGTTTGTCTTTTATTTATTTTTAATTTGTAATTTTCAAATTGTACATTTACATTTAAATTTTAAAATAAAAGATTTTACATTTTACATTTTTTAATTCTTCTTTAATTTTTAATTCTTTAATTCAGTTTTTTATATATATTTTTTTTTATGTAACTATTTCATAAAATGTTTGTCTTAATGTATTGTGCTGGTGCATTCTTACTTTTAAAATTGTTACTGTTTATGACTGATTGTGCAGCGTCCTTGGGTGCTTTGAAAGGCGCTTACAAATAAAATGTGTTATTATTATTATTATTAATATCTATAAACCCTGCTGTAAAGCTGATAGTAATAGTGTGTATGTGCGTGTGCATGTGTGTGTGTGTGTGTCTCCAGCCTGCCAGAGAGCCCGTGCACGCGCGCAGTCTAAAGCTGCTCTGTGCCGAGACGGAAGAGGCTCGCACCTGCTGGACATCCGCCTTCAGACTCTTCAAGGTCTGACCCACACACACCGATTCTTAATAACTTTTTTGTGAAATAACCGTCAACTGTCAAACGGTACGTCTCTAAATAAATGATATGGAGATGAACTAGCCACCGACATCCTCACCAAACAAAGTAAAAATGTGTTCGCTTTATATGACAAGAATGACCATTCTCCCATTGACTTCAAATGGTGAGCGGCCTTTTTGCATCGAACACCACGAGCCACCTGTAGGCTGCTAGAGGAAGGAGCACCGCGTTACTGGGGCCGGGTACTCGGGAGACACGTAGTATTATCAATACGTCATTTGTACGCCGATCTGATTAGTGACAGTAAGGTAATGGCGGGTTCGTCCGGGCGGTTGCGCTGAGAACCTCCTCCACTAGTCGTTGTTGAGGGCCAACTCTCAGGAGCCACACATATTAGGACGTTTGGGGTTGGGTTGCTGAGCATGTTGTTGAGATGCCAAAGGGATGTTGTTATCCACCTTAAGTCTGTTTTTGTTTTGTAACCAAGTTGTGTTTCAGGTGTGCTGCTATTTGACTTTGGTTGGTGTGTCCACAAGTGTGACGTCACCGCCTTATGACGTCACCGCCTTAACTCGACAAACAACCCCATCAGTTTTGACCAAAACTTTGATTGGACATTAAGGTCAGTTGTTAATTTATACTTTATGCTTTGTTACAACCTCAGCAGGATCCTACCTGCAACTGAGCTTAGACGCACTATGTAGACTTAGGTGCTAGTAAGGTATAGATATTGTTACTTTTCGAGCCACGGCCATTGTATTTTAGAGGGCGAGTTGGTGTGTGCTTGTTGCCTAGGCTGGTACCTCAATAGTGTATGGAGAGTTTCGCACAGTATGTCAGGTGGTGTTGTGTACGACTGGTAGATCTAAAGAGCCGTGTGCTTATTTCCTTACTGCCGGGACCCATGGTGGTCTGACGAGAAAAACCAACCCATGGTGGTATAAACCTAACCCATGGTGGTATAGACCGAACCCATGGTGGTATAAACCGAACCCATGGTGGTATAAACCGAACCCATAGGTGGTATGAAGACGAGAGCTTTTCTAAAATATGGCAGAGTCTTTCTACCCATGCCGTGGTATGGAATAGACTCTGAAAATATTTGGGCTTTTGCATTCATCCAGGGCCACCGGGACGCCTAGCTCAACGAGTCCGGGACGGGGCGTCAACAGTTCGGACACTCTATATGGACACACGCCCTCCTTAAAGCACGACCTCCAGGGCCGCAGCAGGGACTTCGCAGGCCCACCGGGACGCCCTAGTCTCAACGAGTCCGGGACGGCGGCGTCAAAGTCGGACCACTCGTGATATGGACACACGCCCTCTAAACGACGACCTCCAGGGCCAGCAGGGACTTCCAGGGGCCACCGGGACGCCTAGCTCAGCGAGTCCGGGACGGGGCGTCAAAGTCGGACACTCTATATGGGACAACACGCCATCTCTAATGCACTACCTGCTGGATTTGTAACAATGGCAGCTTGTTGCTAGGCAAAGTGCCGGTGCTCTAACTATGGTGTTATAACTTGCTTAAAACCATGACGACTTGTTGCTAGGCGCAATGACGGAGGTGGCCGGGCCCTGGGTGGAGGTGTTGGAGGAGACGGAGGGGGAAGACGATAGCTTCCTGATGGACTCCACTTTGACCCTTGACCTCCTGGTGGACGAGCCCCCTGCTACACAACACGCCGAGCCACGGTCACCGACCCGCTCCCAGCCAATCACCATCACCCCTGCCAGGTAGGACAGGACACACACAGACACATAAACACAATATGCAACATGAAATGTATGTTTTATTCTCCCCCATATTCCCCAAATGATGGGAAAATGCTGGGTTACAGGTTGAAAAAGCCAAATAGACTAGAGTAGGAGAAACAAAGATAAATGAAACCTAACCTGACCCAACTGATTTCCAGGGTCAAGGGTGACGAGGGACGGGCCTCCTCCCTGCCCTCCATACCCAATCCCTTTCCAGAGCTATGTAGCCCCGCCCAGTCCCCTGTGCTGATTGGCTCAGTCCCACCTCCATCAAGTGACCAACATGTAAGTTTGTATGTATGCTGTTGAGTTGGATGTATGGTATATCAGTAGTAATACCAGAATTAATGAAATAATATTCAGTAATATATAATATCAAATGAAACTTCCATAGTGCTTTTTGTGCAAAAATACTTGGCACAAAAGTATGGAAACGATGCAGCAAGAAATGTCTTCAAAATAGCTGAAATAAACGTACGTTACAATTAGAGAAAGAAAATGACATCAATAATTGATCATTATTGAAGAATATGAATGTTATTATCAATGTATAATATGAGTAATATTATATATATTGTGATTGCAGCTGATTAAGTTAATATTATGAACATTATTATATAATATGCATACTAATGTGATTATTATCATGAACATATACAATTAATGATATGATGTGTATATGCTATGATTGCAGCTGATCAAGGTGTTTGGGGAGGACAGCTATAGTCGCTCTCTGTGGGTGTCTCGTGGGGCCACGGCCAAGGAGGTGTGCCACTTGCTGGTCCAGACGGCTCACTGCAGCGACCAGGAGAACTGGGCCCTTATTGAGTTCCACCCATCACGTGGCCTCGGTAATCATGGCAACCATCCCCTGTGTGTGTGTGTGTGTGTGTGTTTTATAGTTTTTTGTGGCATTGAGTTGTAAATAATTTGTCTTCCTCTTTGATTGTCAAGGTTTCCTTTTCAATATCCAGTATATTTGTGGGTTTTGTCAACGTTGAATACATATGGGGAAGTGGGTTGTGAGAGATTTCCCCTTTGTTGTGACTTTAGGCTGAACTCACTTCCTGTGAATGTGAGTTCATTACATGTGTAACAAACTCAAAATCTGTGTTACATGTGTAAAAAACTGAAACAAAATGTGTGAGGAAAGGGGAGGGAACAAAATACAACAATGTGTGAGGAAAGGGGAGGGAACAAAATACAACTAAAATCTTCTTCTTGGATCCACCAACAATGCCAAGGATTATGATCTCCATGGAGAACAAAAAAGTATATATTCAAAATATATACACAATATTAGATATACTATAAATATATATATAAATATGTGGTGGGACTCGATTAAAAAAATGTATCTAATTAATTAGAGGCTTTGTAATTAATTAATCGTAATTAATCGCATTTTAATCGCATATCAATATTTGACACGAGAAGCAACATTTTTCAATTCAAATGGATTTTGGTATACGAGTGAATCAATGAATAGACATATACATACGTTTAAGCAGCTAAATCCTGTTTATTTTAGCTACACAGACCAACAGTTTAACATAAAGTGCCATCTCTACCATTTAAAATGGTAACAACACAATTCCTACTGAATTCGTCCGAACTGAGAAACATTCCGTGGTGTTTGGATAAAGGAACCTGTTCCGAGTGGATGTTGGGAAGAGAGAGACAACTCAACTGCATTACATGCGGCTCTCTGCTAATTAGAGAGATCCTTGCCATAACGGAGCTGCCTCTAGTGTTCCACAGGCACGTCTTAACTTTGAGGTTTACGCGTTCGCCATTCCGGTACTTTTAGACTATATCCACGATATACTTCCAGTTAGATATACCCACACTTTTTATTCCTTTTATACGATTACATTAATTACTTCACCTTTGATGGGGGTCTTGAGTTATTAACCAAAGGCCATGCTATGGTAAATGTAAATGGTAAATGGATTGCATTTATATAGCGCTTTTATCCAAAGCGGATTGTACTGTATAAGCTACCGCCTATTTACTGTGTTGTTGTATGCCGAACACGAATAGTCAAGTACACCATGACTTCTGGCTCATCATTTATCATACAAACACACACGTCCGGACATCGACACACACACATCGACACACACACACGGACCCGCGGAGCTCCAGAGTTACCCATGGTGGTATAAACCTAACCCATGGTGGTGTGTCACTGACTTTGTGAAGACGTGTCACTGACTTTGTGAAGAGTACGGAGGGTCACTGACTTTGTGAAAAGTATCGCCACTAGACACCCATGGTGATCCGAAAAAGACCCATACACACACGGCACCACCTCCGGAAGCCCAGACCTCCAGACATCCAGACTTCCACTTTATCCATGGTGCAACCATCACATTTATCTATAAAAATGCGAGCGGTGTGCTCACTTTTGTGACATACTGTACTTCAACCCGGTGTACAAAGTACAGCGGTTAACCCTAAGGTTAACATGTCCACATCCGGACAACAAAGTGAACCGGTTCATTTTATACAGTATGTCACAAAAGTGAGTGCACTCAACACATGTATGCGGATACGGGATTATACAATGGCATGGGACAACACTGAAGAAATAACACTTTGACACAAGGTAAAGTTGGGGGTGTACAGCTTGTTTAATGGTGAACATTTGGTAGTCAACACAAAGCCAAAATCGAGTACATACATCAATATTTAGTGTGTCCACCATTATTTTGGAGCACTGCTTTAACCCTCCGGGGCATGGAGGCCACCAGAGCTTCACAGGTTGCCACTGGAATACTATCCCACTTAGCCTGGATGACTTCACGGAGCTCACGGAGGTTAGAGACATTACACTCGGCCACATTTCGTTTTAAGACGGACCACAGATGTTCGATAGGGTTGAGGTCTGGAGACATACTGGGCCACTCCATCACATGTACCCTCTGCTGCTGCAGGAAGGCTTTGGTTGTCCTGGCGGTGTGTTTGGGGTCGTTGTCATGCTGGAATATTGCCATAGGGCCCAGTTTCCGAAGGGAGGGGATCATGCTACGCATGAGTATGTTACAGTACATATCGGCATTCATTATTCCATCAATAAACTGCAGAGTACCAGTGCCAAAAGCACTCATGCAGGCCCAGACCATGACACTCCCACCGCCATGCTTGACTGTCGGCAAGACACACTGATCTGTATAGTCCTCACCCGGCTGCCGCCATACATGCATGACACCGTCGGAACCGAATAAATTTATCTTCGTCTCGTCAGACCACAGGACATTGTTCCAGGAGTCCATGGTAGCCGTCTGATTGTATTCGGCAAACCGTCTGCGGGCTTGCTTGTGGATAGTCTTTAGAAGAGGCTTCTTTCGGGGACGACAGCCACGCAGACCAATCCGATGCAGCGTGAGCCGTATGGTTTGAGCACTGACACGCTGACCCGCCACACCGTCCACCTCCGCAGCAATGCTGCCAGCACTCCGACGCCTATCTTTCAAAGACAGTCTCCGGACATGGCGCTCATCACGTTCACTTAGCTTCTTCGGCCGACCAGGACGAGACTTGTTTTCAATGGTACCTCTCTTCTTGTAGCGCTGTATAAGCCTGGCCACCGTGTTGATGCTGATTTTCATGGTTTTGGCAATGCTCCTATAACCCAATCCATCTTCATGTAGAGCAATGAGCATTTGTTTCATATCACCGGAGAGTTGTTTACCATGAGGTGCCATGCTGCTGCAGGTTCCAGACAGAGACCACGCCAAACTGAGCGCGTTTTATACAGACGGCGGGAGGGCAGAGATCAATTGAGAGTTCAATTAGCGGAGACGAGACGTCACACCAAAGAGGTGACGCCGGGGTGCACTCATATATACGGTGGCCGAGCGGTAATTGTCATGCCTAGAGAGTCGGCGATAGCGTGTTCAAGTACGGTAGTAAGTACACCAAAGAGGGTGCTCATTTTTGCGGCTTACTAATAATAATAATAATAATAATAATAATTCAAATTTATTGAGCGCATTTCTCGAACCCAAAGCGCTGTACATGGGAGGATCAGATAAAAGCGAACAAACAAACAAAACAAAACAAAAAAAAAACTATAAAAATACTTACTAAGTTGTACCCGTGAAATGACACTCATTTACGGGGTGCACTCATATATGTAGCCGTGGACTTACTTAAGCGGTAGACTCAATAAGTTGTACCCGTGAAATGACACTCATTTACGGGGTGCACTCATATATGTAGCCGTGGACTTACTTAAGCGGTAGACTCAATAAGTTGTACCCGTGAAATGACACTCATTTACGGGGTGCACTCATATATGTAGCCGTGGACTTACTTAAGCGGTAGACTCAATAAGTTGTACCCGTGAAATGACACTCATTTACGGGGTGCACTCATATATGTAGCCGTGGACTTACTTAAGCGGTAGACTCAATAAGTTGTACCCGTGAAATGACACTCATCTCATTTACGGGGTGCACTCATATATGTAGCCGTGGACTTACTTAAGCGGTAGACTCAATAAGTTGTACCCGTGAAATGACACTCATTTACGGGGTGCACTCATATATGTAGCCGTGGACTTACTTAAGCGGTAGACTCAATAAGTTGTACCCGTGAAATGACACTCATTTACGGGGTGCACTCATATATGTAGCCGTGGACTTACTTAAGCGGTAGACTCAATAAGTTGTACCCGTGAAATGACACTCATTTACGGGGTGCACTCATATATGTAGCCGGGGTGGCCGAGTGGTAATCACACGACGCCCACACACGGACACACACGGACACACACAGACCCCCAGAGCTCCAGACCTCCAGAGCTCCAGACATACAGACCTCCAGACATCCAGACATCCAGAGATCCAGACATCCAGAGACCCAGAGACCCAGACACCCAGACACCCAGACATCCAGACATCCAGAGCTCCAGAGCTCCAGACATCCAGACATCCAGACATCCAGAGACCCAGAGACCCAGAGCTCCAGAGCTCCAGAGATCCAGAGACCCAGAGCTCCAGAGCTCCAGACATCCAGAGACCCAGAAACCCAGAGCTCCAGAGACCCAGAGCTCCAGACATCCAGACATCCAGACATACAGAGACCCAGAGACCCAGAGCTCCAGAGCTCCAGACATCCAGACATCCAGACATCCAGACATCCAGACATCCAGACACCCAGAGCTCCAGACATCCAGACATCCAGACATCCAGACATCCAGAGACCCAGAGCTCCAGACATCCAGACATCCAGACATCCAGAGACCCAGAGCTCCAGAGACCCAGACATCCAGAGACCCAGAGACCCAGAGCTCCAGAGACCCAGAGCTCCAGAGCTCCAGACATCCAGACATCAGAGCTCAGGAACATCCGGTGAGTCCTGTGACCTGCCTCTGTCCTTGGTCCCATGGTGTTCAATCTCATAATTTCTATACTGTTTTGTTGGAAAGCACTTTTGGTATCATATTTGTATTGAAAGGCGTTGTGTAAATAAATATTATTTTTATGTATATTATTATTTAGTACTAGCCTACTACTATTTAGTCATTTAGCAGATAGTTTTATAGTAGAAACATTACATTGACATTACATTTACATTTACATTGGCAGACTTTTATCCAAAGCGACATACGTACATTTGTTGAAAGAGAGACAGCAATCTGAGTTGTGCTCGGTCAGATGAAAGGAAGACATCGGGCAATATAGGCTTCGGCTCGTCGTAAAGAGACCGTACATTATAAGCACTGAGATATGAGGCAGAGTTCAAGTTTCATCAAGTAGCATGAGGTTGCACTGCATACATACGCTGTGGTACATAAAGATAAGAATAGAGCCGAGCATTCAATACTAAGGTTAATAGAATCGAGCATAATTGCTAGGTTGCCTGCATAATAGCTGGGATAAGAGCAGAACTGCCATTCTGAGTGCATTACCAACATCTAAGAACATACAATATGCTAAACAATGCTAAGTACTCTCAGTTTTAGTTTTGTTTTTTTCAGATACATGTCATTAAGGAGCAGTTAGGGGTTAAGGGGCATCTTTCTCTAGGAGGCCTACAGATAGACTGGACATTGGGGATCGAATTCAGAACCTTTCAGCTGGGAGTCAAGTAGTTTGTCAGTCTTTGGAAGTCTCAAAAGACAGCTCAATGCATTATAGTTCTGTGTTTCAATTCCCCACCCAGGCTGCATTTCGAAAGCATTTCCGTGGAGTTGTCATGGTTTCCCTGAAAACTCTAGAAGGTTTCCCCATCCAAGTACCCAGTTGAATAAGGTCTATTGCAACAATGCAATAGGAAGGAAGTGTCCACTTCCCCAACAACCACATGCATGCTCCACCAGCATGAACATGATTCAAGCCTTGGGGTGTCACAAGGTTAGCCTTTTGCTAGCGCAGGCGTCCCCGTGGGAAAACTTAGCTCGCGGGCTAACTGTAACAAACAAGATTTTGATACACGTTTCTCTTTTGCTCTGTGCAGCTCTTCTTCCCAGAGGCCATGATCTCTGACAGCGCGGACGCCTCCCGCGGCATCAAGTCCTCCGAACTCATCCAGGTAAACCAATAGCAGACCTCCTAGCGTGACCTGGAGAGCCAATAGCATTCCTCCTAGCATCAGCCAATGGCAATGATTGTTTGACTTGGTGAGCCAATAGCATTCCTCCTAGTGTGATCTGGTTAGCCAATAGCATTCCTCCTAGCCTCACCGGAGTAGCCAATGGCATTCATCCTTTGACCTGGATAGCCAATAGCATTCATCCGAGCGTGACCTGGTTTGCCCGTTAGCATTCATCCATGGAGTGCAACCTGCCGTGTGTGTGCGTGTGTGTCTGTGTGTGTATGTGTGTTTAGTGATGCTACCCTCGCTCTCCCCCCTCCCCCTCCCAGACCCTCCTGCGTTCGGGCTCGTGTCCGGAGATCCAGGGCTTCCTGCAGGTGAAGGAGCCCAGCCGCCGCGCCTGGAAGAGGGTCTACTTCCTGCTGCGCCGCTCCGGCTTGTACTCCTCCTCCAAGGGCTCATCCAAGGTCAGCTGATCACGACCCCCAGGCCCCGCCCCTCACCCCACACCCTCCCACTCTGATGTAATTAGGAGTTGGCACATTTCACATTTAATTTCACTGGATACTGGTGCATACTAGTACTACTTTTCCTAGGAATATATATTTTATTCTACTCTTTGTTCTTTTCTTTCTTTACTCTTTACTCCAAACCCTCACCCTGTGTGTGCGTGTATGTGTGTGTGTGTGCATGTGTGTGTGTGTGCGTGTGTGTGTGTGCGTGTGTGTGTGTATGTGTGTGTGCACGTGTGTGTGTCCCCAGGAGCCTCGACACCTCCAGTGTGTAGCAGACCTGGGTCAGCTCAGCGTCTTCCAGGTAGTGAACGGTCGCAGGCTATATGGAGCGCCCAGCGACTACACTTTCTGTATCAAGGTACACACACACACTCATACACACACATACACACACACACACACTCTCACACTCACTCACTCATATACTCATACTCTGTCTCTCACTCACTCACTAATTTCTATAAAAGCTCCTTCATAACAGCTCCTGACAATTAATTTGGGCTTTCCTTTTTGTTTTTATGTAGAACTGTTTTATGCTTTTATACAATTTTATTTATTTTTAATTTGTAATTTTCAAATTGTACATTTACATTTAAATTTTAAAATAAAAGATTTTACATTTTACATTTTTTAATTCTTCTTTAATTTTTAATTCTTTAATTCAGTTTTTTATATATATTTTTTTTTATGTAACTATTTCATAAAATGTTTGTCTTAATGTATTGTGCTGGTGCATTCTTACTTTTAAAATTGTTACTGTTTATGACTGATTGTGCAGCGTCCTTGGGTGCTTTGAAAGGCGCTTACAAATAAAATGTGTTATTATTATTATTATTAATATCTATAAACCCTGCTGTAAAGCTGATAGTAATAGTGTGTATGTGCGTGTGCATGTGTGTGTGTGTGTGTCTCCAGCCTGCCAGAGAGCCCGTGCACGCGCGCAGTCTAAAGCTGCTCTGTGCCGAGACGGAAGAGGCTCGCACCTGCTGGACATCCGCCTTCAGACTCTTCAAGGTCTGACCCACACACACCTCCCCTCTAGAGAGATGCCTGGAGGACCACGAGGTGGTTCTGCAGGTCCAGACCTCCTGGTCCATCAAGACAGATGCCAAGTTGCTGTTCCGGAAGAACTACGCCAAGTACGAGTTCTTCAGGACCCCTGCGGTGAGTCCTGTGACCTGCCTCTGTCCTTGGTCCCATGGTGTTCAATCTCATAATTTCTATACTGTTTTGTTGGAAAGCACTTTTGGTATCATATTTGTATTGAAAGGCGTTGTGTAAATAAATATTATTTTTATGTATATTATTATTTAGTACTAGCCTACTACTATTTAGTCATTTAGCAGATTGTTTTATAGTAGAAACATTACTTTGACATTACATTTACATTTACATTGGCAGACTTTTATCCAAAGCGACATACGTACATTTGTTGAAAGAGAGACAGCAATATATCGCTGTAGTACATAAAGATGAGAATAGAGCAGGTTTCAAGTTTCATAATTGCAAGGTTGCCTGCATAATAGCTGGGATAAGAGCAGAACTGCCATTCTGAGTGCATTACCAACATCTAAGAACATACAATATGCTAAACAATGCTAAGTACTCTCAGTTTTAGTTTTGTTTTTTTCAGATACATGTCATTAAGGAGCAGTTAGGGGTTAAGGGGCATCTTTCTCTAGGAGGCCTACAGATAGACTGGACATTGGGGATCGAATTCAGAACCTTTCAGCTGGGAGTCAAGTAGTTTGTCAGTCTTTGGAAGTCTCAAAAGACAGCTCAATGCATTATAGTTCTGTGTTTCAATTCCCCACCCAGGCTGCATTTCGAAAGCATTTCCGTGGAGTTGTCATGGTTTCCCTGAAAACTCTAGAAGGTTTCCCCATCCAAGTACCCAGTTGAATAAGGTCTATTGCAACAATGCAATAGGAAGGAAGTGTCCACTTCCCCAACAACCACATGCATGCTCCACCAGCATGAACATGATTCAAGCCTTGGGGTGTCACAAGGTTAGCCTTTTGCTAGCGCAGGCGTCCCCGTGGGAAAACTTAGCTTGAGAAATTAGTGAGAGACAGAGTATGAGTATATGAGTGAGTGAGTGTGAGAGTGTGTGTGTGTATGTGTGTGTATGAGTGTGTGTGTGTACCTTGATACAGAAAGTGTAGTCGCTGGGCGCTCCGTATAGCCTGCGACCGTTCACTACCTGGAAGACGCTGAGCTGACCCAGGTCTGCTACACACTGGAGGTGTCGAGGCTCCTGGGGACACACACACGCACACACATACACACACACACGCACACACACACACACACACACACACAGCACACACACACACATACACGCACACACAGGGTGAGGGTTTGGAGTAAAGAGTAAAGAAAGAAAAGAACAAAGAGTAGAATAAAATATATATTCCTAGGAAAAGTAGTACTAGTATGCACCAGTATCCAGTGAAATTAAATGTGAAATGTGCCAACTCCTAATTACATCAGAGTGGGAGGGTGTGGGGTGAGGGGCGGGGCCTGGGGGTCGTGATCAGCTGACCTTGGATGAGCCCTTGGAGGAGGAGTACAAGCCGGAGCGGCGCAGCAGGAAGTAGACCCTCTTCCAGGCGCGGCGGCTGGGCTCCTTCACCTGCAGGAAGCCCTGGATCTCCGGACACGAGCCCGAACGCAGGAGGGTCTGGGAGGGGGAGGGGGGAGAGCGAGGGTAGCATCACTAAACACACATACACACACAGACACACACGCACACACACGGCAGGTTGCACTCCATGGATGAATGCTAACGGGCAAACCAGGTCACGCTCGGATGAATGCTATTGGCTATCCAGGTCAAAGGATGAATGCCATTGGCTACTCCGGTGAGGCTAGGAGGAATGCTATTGGCTAACCAGATCACACTAGGAGGAATGCTATTGGCTCACCAAGTCAAACAATCATTGCCATTGGCTGATGCTAGGAGGAATGCTATTGGCTCTCCAGGTCACGCTAGGAGGTCTGCTATTGGTTTACCTGGATGAGTTCGGAGGACTTGATGCCGCGGGAGGCGTCCGCGCTGTCAGAGATCATGGCCTCTGGGAAGAAGAGCTGCACAGAGCAAAAGAGAAACGTGTATCAAAATCTTGTTTGTTACAGTTAGCCCGCGAGCTAAGTTTTCCCACGGGGACGCCTGCGCTAGCAAAAGGCTAACCTTGTGACACCCCAAGGCTTGAATCATGTTCATGCTGGTGGAGCATGCATGTGGTTGTTGGGGAAGTGGACACTTCCTTCCTATTGCATTGTTGCAATAGACCTTATTCAACTGGGTACTTGGATGGGGAAACCTTCTAGAGTTTTCAGGGAAACCATGACAACTCCACGGAAATGCTTTCGAAATGCAGCCTGGGTGGGGAATTGAAACACAGAACTATAATGCATTGAGCTGTCTTTTGAGACTTCCAAAGACTGACAAACTACTTGACTCCCAGCTGAAAGGTTCTGAATTCGATCCCCAATGTCCAGTCTATCTGTAGGCCTCCTAGAGAAAGATGCCCCTTAACCCCTAACTGCTCCTTAATGACATGTATCTGAAAAAAACAAAACTAAAACTGAGAGTACTTAGCATTGTTTAGCATATTGTATGTTCTTAGATGTTGGTAATGCACTCAGAATGGCAGTTCTGCTCTTATCCCAGCTATTATGCAGGCAACCTAGCAATTATGAAACTGCTCTGATATTGATATTTGTCGTCTTATCCCAGCTATTATACAGTGCAACCTCATGCTACTTGATGAAACTTGAACTCTGCCTCATATCTCAGTGCTTATAATGTACGGTCTCTTTACGACGAGCCGAAGCCTATATTGCCCGATGTCTTCCTTTCATCTGACCGAGCACAACTCAGATTCGTACTTCGAGGATGTCTGCGACAGCTGTCTCTCTATGTGACTTAGTCGCTTTGGATAAAAGTCTGCCAATGTAAATGTAAATGTAATGTCAAATGTAATGTTTCTACTATAAAACAATCTGCTAAATGACTAAATAGTAGTAGGCTAGTACTAAATAATAATATACATAAAAATAATATTTATTTACACAACGCCTTTCAATACAAATATGATACCAAAAGTGCTTTCCAACAAAACAGTATAGAAATTATGAGATTGAACACCATGGGACCAAGGACAGAGGCAGGTCACAGGACTCACCTGGGTCTCTGGGTCTCATGGGTCCTGGATGTCTGGATGTCTGAATGTCTGGATGTCTGGATCTCTGGATCTCTGGAGCTCCTGATGTTGGATGTCTGATGTTGGATGTCTGGCTCTCGGTCTCTGGGTCTCTGGAGGTCCTCTGGAGCTCTGGAGCTCTGGGTCTCTGGATGTCTGGAGCTCTGGGTCTCTGGATGTCTGGAGCTCTGGGTCTCTGGGTCTCTGGATGTCTGGAGCTCTGGGCTGGTTCTCTGGGTCTCTGGGTCTGGATGTCTGGAGCTCTGGGTCTCTGGATGCTCTGGATGTCTGGAGCTCTGGGTCTCTGGGTCTCTGGAGCTCTGGAGCTCTGGTCTCTGGATGTCTGGATGTCTGGATGTCTGGATCTCTGGGTCTCTGGATGTCTGGAGCTCTGGGTCTCTGGGTCTCTGGAGCTCTGGAGCTCTGGATCTCTGGAGCTCTGGGTCTCTGGGTCTCTGGGTCTCTGGGTCTCTGGATGTCTGGATGTCTGGATGTCTGGATGTCTGGATGTCTGGGTCTCTGGGTCTCTGGATGTCTGGATGTCTGGATGTCTGGATGTCTGGATGTCTGGGTCTCTGGGTCTCTGGATGTCTGGAGCTCTGGATGTCTGGGTCTCTGGATGTCTGGATCTCTGGATGTCTGGATCTCTGGATGTCTGGATCTCTGGATCTCTGGAGCTCTGGGTCTCTGGGTCTCTGGATGTCTGGAGCTCTGGATCTCTGGATCTCTGGAGCTCTGGGTCTCTGGATGTCTGGATGTCTGGATGTCTGGAGCTCTGGAGCTCTGGATGTCTGGGTGTCTGGGTGTCTGGGTCTCTGGGTCTCTGGATGTCTGGATCTCTGGATGTCTGGATGTCTGGATGTCTGGAGGTCTGTATGTCTGGAGCTCTGGAGCTCTGGAGCTCTGGGGGTCTGTGTGTGTCCGTGTGTGTCCGTGTGTGGGCGTCGTGTGATTACCACTCGGCCACCCCGGCTACATATATGAGTGCACCCCGTAAATGAGTGTCATTTCACGGGTACAACTTATTGAGTCTACCGCTTAAGTAAGTCCACGGCTACATATATGAGTGCACCCCGTAAATGAGTGTCATTTCACGGGTACAACTTATTGAGTCTACCGCTTAAGTAAGTCCACGGCTACATATATGAGTGCACCCCGTAAATGAGTGTAATTTCACGGGTACAACTTATTGAGTCTACCGCTTAAGTAAGTCCACGGCTACATATATGAGTGCACCCCGTAAATGAGTGTAATTTCACGGGTACAACTTATTGAGTCTACCGCTTAAGTAAGTCCACGGCTACATATATGAGTGCACCCCGTAAATGAGTGTCATTTCACGGGTACAACTTATTGAGTCTACCGCTTAAGTAAGTCCACGGCTACATATATGAGTGCACCCCGTAAATGAGTGTAATTTCACGGGTACAACTTATTGAGTCTACCGCTTAAGTAAGTCCACGGCTACATATATGAGTGCACCCCGTAAATGAGTGTCATTTCACGGGTACAACTTATTGAGTCTACCGCTTAAGTAAGTCCACGGCAAATATATGAGTGCACCCGCGAAAATGAGTGACCCGTCCACACTTGAACCCACGATCTTCGACTCTCTGGGCGTGGTGACTACCACTCGGCCATCCCGGCCGGGTATATGAGTGTACCCCGGAACTGAGTGTCCTCTTTGGTGTGATGTCTCCGGTAATTAAACTCATGATCAACGGGTGTTCACTGATTAATTGACCTCCGACCTTCCGCCAGGTGTATAAAACTCGCTCCGATTGGCGTGGTCTCTGTCTGGAACCTGCAGCAGCATGGCACCTCATGGTAAACAGCTCTCTGGTGATCTTAAAGAAAGGATTATTGCTCTACATGAAGATGGATTGGGTTATACGAACATTGCCAAAACCCTGAAAATCAGCAGGAGCACGGCGGGCAGTCTTATACAGCGGTATAAGAAGCGAGGGACCGTGGAAAACAAGTCTCGTCCTGGTCGGCCGAAGAAGTTAAGTGAACGTGATGAGCGCCATGTCCAGAGACTGTCTTTGAAAGACAGGCGTCGAAGTGCTGGCAGCATTGCCGCGGAGGTGGACGGTGTGGCGGGTCAGCGTGTCAGTGCTCAAACCATACGCCTCACGCTGCATCATATTGGTCTGCGTGGCTGTCGACCCCGAAAGAAGCCTCTTCTAAAGACTATCCACAAGCAAGCCCGCAAACGGTTTGCCGAATCCAATCAGACGGCTACCATGGACTCCTGGAACAATGTCCTGTGGTCTGACGAGACGAAGATAAATTTATTCGGTTCCGACGGTGTCATGCATGTATGGCGGCAGCCGGGTGAGGACTATACAGATCAGTGTGTCTTGCCGACTGTCAAGCATGGCGGTGGTAGTGTCATGGTATGGGCCTGCATGAGTGCTTTTGGCACTGGTACTCTACAGTTTATTGATGGAATAATGAATGCCGATATGTACTGTAACATACTCATGCGTAGCATGATCCCCTCCCTTCGGAAACTGGGCCGTATGGCAATATTCCAGCATGACAATGACCCCAAACACACCGCCAGGACAACCAAAGCCTTCCTGCAGCAGCAGCGGGTAAATGTGATGGAGTGGCCCAGTATGTCTCCAGACCTCAACCCTATCGAACATCTGTGGTCCGTCTTAAAACGGAATGTGGCTGAGTGTAATGCCTCTAACCTCCGTGAGCACCGTGAAGTCATCCAGGCTAAGTGGGAGAGTATTCCAGCGGCAACCTGTGCATCTCTGGTGGCCTCCATGCCCCGGAGGGTTAAAGCAGTGCTCCAAAATAATGGTGGACACACTAAATATTGATGTATGTACTCGATTTTGGCTTTGTGTTGACTACCAAATGTTCACCATTAAACAAGCTGTACACCCCCAACTTTACCTTGTGTCAAAGTGTTATTTCTTCAGTGTTGTCCCACGTCATTGTATAATCCCGTATCCGCATACATGTGTTGAGTGCACTCACTTTTGTGACATACTGTATAAAATGAACCGGTTCACTTTGTTGTCCGGATGTGGACATGTTAACCTTAGGGTTAACCGCTGTACTTTGTACACCGGGTTGAAGTACAGTATGTCACAAAAGTGAGCACACCGCTCGCATTTTTATAGATAAATGTGATGGTTGCACCATGGATAAAGTGGAAGTCTGGATGTCTGGAGGTCTGGGCTTCCGGAGGTGGTGCCGTGTGTGTATGGGTCTTTTTCGGATCACCATGGGTGTCTAGTGGCGATACTTTTCACAAAGTCAGTGACCCTCCATAAGTCAGTGACCCTCCATACTCTTCAAAGTCAGTGACCCTCCATAAGTCAGTGACCCTCCATACTCTTCAAAGTCAGTGACCCTCCATAAGTCAGTGACCCTCCATACTCTTCAAAGTCAGTGACACACCACCATGGGTAACTCTGGAGCTCCGCGGGTCCGTGTGTGTCCGTGTGTGTCCGTGTGTGTGTGTCGATGTCCGGACGTGTGTGTGCCTGTGTGTGCCTGGATCTCTGGAGCTCCGCGGGTCCGTGTGTGTCCGTGCTGGTGGTGTTAGATGTGTGGTTGTGTCGATGTCCGAGACGGTTGGTGTTGCCTGTGTTGTGCCTGGATTTCTCTGGTTCTCTCCGTGTCTATGTCTGTGTTCTCGAGCTTTGGTGTGTGTCATCTGTTGCCTGGATTCTGGAGCTCCGCGGTTGTCTGTGTGTGTGTGTAGATGTCCGGACACGTCCGTGAAAGTCAATGGGAATCATACCACCATGGGTAAAAAAGACTCTGCCATTTTTCCAAAAGGAATAAAAAGTGTGGGTATATCTAACTGGAAGTATATCGTGGATATAGTCTAAAAGTACCGGAATGGCGAACGCGTAAACCTCAAAGTTAAGACGTGCCTGTGGAACACTAGAGGCAGCTCCGTTATGGCAAGGATAACGTGTTCTAATTAACGCATTTTAATCGCACTTTATTTTTGCACTCCAAACACCACGGAACGTTTCTCAGTGGACGAATTGTAGGCTCAAATATGGACGGACCGGAAGAGACTCGCGTTTGACCATTTTAGATGGTAGAGATGGCACTTTATGTTAAACTGTTGGTCTGTGTAGCTAAAATAAACAGGATTTAGCTGCTTAAACGTATGTATATGTCTATTCATTGATTCACTCGTATACCAAAATCCATTTGAATTGAAAAATGTTGCTTCTCGTGTCAAATATTGATATGCGATTAAAATGCGATTAATTGCGATTAATTAATTACAAAGCCTCTAATTAATTAGATACATTTTTTTAATCGAGTCCCACCACTAGTTATTTAACATGTTTAGATCCTGTTGTCTGTCCTGTTGTTAACCTGCTAGTTAGATTCCTGGCCGGTGAGTGTGCACTATGGACATAGTATAACCCCAACTCACCCAGCCGCCATGCTCCTGCACCCAGGCGGAGTGGTGCTGGCATAGCTCAGAGAGAAGAAGATTTTTAGCTTGAGCACTCAATTTCTGGTTCCCGCTTCCCCTTTTACCGGTACACACATTGTGTTATTTCCACGATCTGGTACATACATTACACTCCCTCCACATAAATAGACTGGAACGACCTCACATGTAACACAGATTTTGAGTTTGTTACACATGTAATGAACTCACATTCACAGGAAGTGAGTTCAGCCTAAAGTCACAACAAAGGGGAAATCTCTCACAACCCACTTCCCCATATGTATTCAACGTTGACAAAACCCACAAATATACTGGATATTGAAAAGGAAACCTTGACAATCAAAGAGGAAGACAAATTATTTACAACTCAATGCCACAAAAAACTATAAAACACACACACACACACACACAGGGGATGGTTGCCATGATTACCGAGGCCACGTGATGGGTGGAACTCAATAAGGGCCCAGTTCTCCTGGTCGCTGCAGTGAGCCGTCTGGACCAGCAAGTGGCACACCTCCTTGGCCGTGGCCCCACGAGACACCCACAGAGAGCGACTATAGCTGTCCTCCCCAAACACCTTGATCAGCTGCAATCATAGCATATACACATCATATCATTAATTGTATATGTTCATGATAATAATCACATTAGTATGCATATTATATAATAATGTTCATAATATTAACTTAATCAGCTGCAATCACAATATATATAATATTACTCATATTATACATTGATAATAACATTCATATTCTTCAATAATGATCAATTATTGATGTCATTTTCTTTCTCTAATTGTAACGTACGTTTATTTCAGCTATTTTGAAGACATTTCTTGCTGCATCGTTTCCATACTTTTGTGCCAAGTATTTTTGCACAAAAAGCACTATGGAAGTTTCATTTGATATTATATATTACTGAATATTATTTCATTAATTCTGGTATTACTACTGATATACCATACATCCAACTCAACAGCATACATACAAACTTACATGTTGGTCACTTGATGGAGGTGGGACTGAGCCAATCAGCACAGGGGACTGGGCGGGGCTACATAGCTCTGGAAAGGGATTGGGTATGGAGGGCAGGGAGGAGGCCCGTCCCTCGTCACCCTTGACCCTGGAAATCAGTTGGGTCAGGTTAGGTTTCATTTATCTTTGTTTCTCCTACTCTAGTCTATTTGGCTTTTTCAACCTGTAACCCAGCATTTCCCCATCATTTGGGGAATATGGGGGAGAATAAAACATACATTTCATGTTGCATATTGTCTTTATGTGTGTGTGTGTGTGTCCTGTCCTACCTGGCAGGGGTGATGGTGATTGGCTGGGAGCGGGTCGGTGACCGTGGCTCGGCGTGTTGTGTAGCAGGGGGCTCGTCCACCAGGAGGTCAAGGGTCAAAGTGGAGTCCATCAGGAAGCTATCGTCTTCCCCCTCCGTCTCCTCCAACACCTCCACCCAGGGCCCGGCCACCTCCGTCATTGCGCCTAGCAACAAGCCGTCATGGTTTAAGCAAGTTATAACGCCATAGTTAGAGCACCGGCACTTTGCCTAGCAACAAGCTGCCATTGTTACAAATCCAGCATGTAGCCTATAGCAACAGGGCGTGTGTCCATATAGAGTGTCCGACTTTGACGCCCCGTCCCGGACTCGTTGAGCTAGGCGTCCCGGTGGCCCTGGAAGTCCCTGCTGGCCCTGGAGGTCGTGTTTAGAGGGCGTGTGTCCATATAGAGTGTCCGACTTTGACGCCCCGTCCCGGACTCGTTGAGCTAGGCGTCCCGGTGGCCCTGGAAGTCCCTGCTGGCCCTGGAGGTCGTGTTTAGAGGGCGTGTGTCCATATAGAGTGTCCGACTTTGACGCCCCGTCCCGGACTCGCTGAGCTAGGCGTCCCGGTGGCCCTGGATGAAATGCACAAAGCCCAAATATTTTCAGAGTCGTCTTTCCATCCACCATGGGTAGAAAGACGTCTGCCACATATTCTTAGAAAAGCTCTCGTCTTCATACCACCATGGGTTCGGTTTATACCACCATGGGTTCGGTTTATACCACCATGGGTTCGGTCTATACCACCATGGGTTAGGTTTATACCACCATGGGTTGGTTTTTCTCGTCAGACCACCATGGGTCCCGGCAGTAAGGAAATAAGCACACGGCTATATGAGAAGCTGAAGCATAACAGGCCACCTGACATACTGTGCGAAACTCTCCATACACTATTGAGGTACCAGCCTAGGCAACAAGCACACACCAACTCGCCCTCTAAAATACAATGGCCGTGGCTCGAAAAGTAACAATATCTATACCTTACTAGCACCTAAGTCTACATAGTGCGTCTAAGCAACAGGCAACCATGGGTACAATTGCGTCCTAACAAAGCATAAAGTATAAATTAACAACTGACCTTAATGTCCAATCAAAGTTTTGGTCAAAACTGATGAGGTTGTTTGTCGAGTTAAGGCGGTGACGTCATAAGGCGGTGACGTCACACTTGTGGACACACCAACCAAAGTCAAATAGCAGCACACCTGAAACACAACTTGGTTACAAAACAAAAACAGACTTAAGGTGGATAACAACATCCCTTTGGCATCTCAACAACATGCTCAGCAACCCAACCCCAAACGTCCTAATGTGTGTGGCTCCTGAGAGTTGGCCCTCAACAACGACTAGTGGAGGAGGTTCTCAGCGCAACCGCCCGGACGAACCCGCCATTACCTTACTGTCACTAATCAGATCGGCGTACAAATGACGTATTGATAATACTACGTGTCTCCCGAGTACCCGGCCCCAGTAACGCGGTGCTCCTTCCTCTTGATCCATAGCGGTTAGTGTTGAAACTTCATTAAGAATCTCCCGTGTGTGTGGGTCAGACCTTGAAGAGTCTGAAGGCGGATGTCCAGCAGGTGCGAGCCTCTTCCGTCTCGGCACAGAGCAGCTTTAGACTGCGCGCGTGCACGGGCTCTCTGGCAGGCTGGAGACACACACACACACACATGCACACGCACATACACACTATTACTATCAGCTTTACAGCAGGGTTTATAGATATTAATAATAATAATAATAACACATTTTATTTGTAAGCGCCTTTCAAAGCACCCAAGGACGCTGCACAATCAGTCATAAACAGTAACAATTTTAAAAGTAAGAATGCACCAGCACAATACATTAAGACAAACATTTTATGAAATAGTTACATAAAAAAAAATATATATAAAAAACTGAATTAAAGAATTTAAAATTAAAGAAGAATTAAAAAATGTAAAATGTAAAATCTTTTATTTTAAAATTTAAATGTAAATGTACAATTTGAAAATTACAAATTAAAAATAAATAAAATTGTATAAAAGCATAAAACAGTTCTACATAAAAACAAAAAGGAAAGCCCAAATTAATTGTCAGGAGCTGTTATGAAGGAGCTTTTATAGAAATTAGTGAGAGACAGAGTATGAGTATATGAGTGAGTGAGTGTGAGAGTGTGTGTGTGTATGTGTGTGTATGAGTGTGTGTGTGTACCTTGATACAGAAAGTGTAGTCGCTGGGCGCTCCATATAGCCTGCGACCGTTCACTACCTGGAAGACGCTGAGCTGACCCAGGTCTGCTACACACTGGAGGTGTCGAGGCTCCTGGGGACACACACACGTGCACACACACATACACACACACACGCACACACACACACGCACACACACACACATGCACACACACACACATACACGCACACACAGGGTGAGGGTTTGGAGTAAAGAGTAAAGAAAGAAAAGAACAAAGAGTAGAATAAAATATATATTCCTAGGAAA
>PIJE02000146.1:463899-471399 GCA_002895965.2 Coryphaenoides rupestris
CAAGCGGTCGCGCTCGACGAATTCACCGACCGATAGGCGTGCTCTCAGTGGGTGGGTGTGGGTGACCACCAGGATATCCGCAGCAAAACTGGACCATTCTGTTGCACATCTGCCCACTAAGAACATTAAAGACGCCACCAGCTCACACGGCTGAGAATGTGTGTAACAGTAGGCCTGCTCATATTTCACACCTTTTGAGTCTTTTGAGTCCCATTAGTGAGATGTTGCGATTTGGCAAAGAACTATCATACATTTTTATTTAGAGCTTTTAAGACATAATCTATAATTTTAAAACAAACCTTCACTATAATTACACAGTGATGCCTGAGTGGTTAACAACCTTTTCTTGACAAGCCTTCATTTCCTTCTATTTTGAGTAAATATGTTTGTCACGATGCATTATAATAATAATAATGATAATGATCTTTATATGAACAAACAAATACAAACACAATCCTTATTTAAATAAAGAGTATTGTTCTGTATTCTTGGAGAGTAAGAATAACCTACACCTTCAGGTTTGACCAGTCAACAGGTCGTTAAACAGTAATGCGCTTAAAATCAGACCACTTTTATTTTGATCTCCTCCAGGGTCCGTGGCTCAGAACTAACAGCCTTTTCTGCTTCAGTTCACCTTCTGCCGTTCAACTTGTTTAATTATGTCGGTAATGCAACACCAGGGCTTGGGCTTCAAAATAATATGCATTTTTCTCTTTTCACATTGATCGACCATTATCACAGGTTCTCATCACAGTCGTTAATTGCTTCTTCAATGCTTCCGCCATTTCTTCTACAAACTAAACTAAATGCTGGCCTTTTTTATGTGCAACCCAGGCGACCAGGGGTGTGTTGGAAGACATTTTGGTCAGAAGGCTCGTGCGCGAGATGTATGAGGAAAAAACACGTGGGAACAGACATACGTGGGGTTTTATAAATTGAACTGAAAAGACTGTGTACACACAAAACAGGAATCATGCGTATGCATGATTCCTGTTTTGTGTGTACACAGTCTTTTCAGTCTTTTCAGTCTTTTCAGTTCAGGTTTCTACACCTAAATATACACACGGTTTTTATACATTTGGCCCCAGGACTGCTGCTCTGAGGTTCTGCTTAATGTCTATCTGAGCGTGTCCGGTATAAGACGGGTTTCTGGTGGGTTCCAGGGAGAACATGTCCGCGGTGCCGTGGTGCAGCTCGAGGTGCAGCACCAACACCAGCTCATGGATCCAGACGCTGTGTGCTCTTGGCTCAAGAAGACGGGCTAAATATGTCAGACCGGGGCAGAGTTACGCTCCACACCGGACGTCTCGTTATGAAGGCCTACATAAACACTGCGCTGGACACTTTAATCTCTTGAACGCGCCGTAGGTATGATTTAAGAGCTAGGCTATTACATGAGAGTAATTTGTTACAAATGCCACGGCCGTCCGTTATTAGTGAGCGAAAATGTTCTCTGTAGAATATCCGTTTTGAGTTGACTGCGCCTGCCTCTGTAGGACGCAATTTTGATTTTGATCGTGTGAGGAAGGAAAGTTAAGTCAAGCGTTATTTTAATTCTTTTAGATTTGGAATCACAGGTAGATTCATTTTTGAAAGTTAATAGGTAACTAAGCTAAAGGCGAGGACTCCAGCGGATGGTGAGTAGAATCCCAACGCGTGGAGGAGCCTTGAGACCGATGAGGTGGAAACCGACCAGGAACGGCGGGCCGCTATAATATTTCATGTCCAAGCGAGCGACCGCCAACCACAGAGGAGCGCGGCACGAAGAACTAATGAATGTTTAATCTCAAGGTCCGACAGTGTAGAGGTTGTGGTTCCCATTTCCCATTCGACTCTCGCTCTGACGCGAGTCTGGGCGAGCAGAGCTTTATGAAGAATAGTTTTTGAGACCGAGACGGGACTTAATAAGACTTAATGGAAGTGTGTGCGTGCATGGGTATACGTGTGCGCGTGCGTGTGTGCGTGTGTGTGTGTGTTTGTGTGTGTGTGTCCATTCTCAGAGGGGCTCGGGGAGTTGTAGGACACCCCTTTAATAAAATCTTCTGAGAGATGTCTCCGTGATATTGATCTGAGGAGGTAGTTCTCCTCTGACCTCTGGCCGCTCAGGCCCTGCAGCACAGAGATGGTGTTCAGATGCTGGCTCAGGTCCACATCCATCACAAGACATTACTGTTGCGCTCAGCCAATAACAGGGCAGGCCTTATGCATTTGCATTTGCGTGTGTGTGTGCGTGTGTGTGTGTGTGTTGTAAGCTATTCTTCTGTGTCCACATTGTGGGTGTATGTCCTGCTGTTGTTGCATTTTCTCTCTATTACTATTGTCTCTCTCTCTCTCTCTCTCTCTCTCATTCTCTCTCTATCTCTGTCTCTCTCAACTAGTAGTAGTGTCTGTGAACCACATCCCAAGCAGCCTCGGGGCATGATGGGAAGGCGTGAGGTCTGATGTAGTACACTGTTGAATTGTGGGTAAACAGTAGTGTGTGGGCGAGAGAATCACAGATGGATGGCGAGAGAGGAGTAGAGACACACGCATGGCCACACGGCAGGCTGGCCAGGACACACACACACGCACGCATGCACACACACACACACACACACACACACACACACACACACACAGAGGCTACCTCTTTGCTTCCATTTTTCATGAGTTGTAATAAAATATCCTAGACTTTTTCTATTTTCAGAAAAGGCTTATTTCTCTCAAAACCTGTGTTACGGAGCACTTCTCATTTGCCAAGCATAATCCATCCACCTGGCAGGTGTAGTTTATCAACATGCTGATTAAACAGCATGCTTATTACACAGGTGTGACAGTGAAAGCCCCCTCTAAAAATGTGCAGTTTTATCACACAATGCAACACAATGCCACAGATGTCGTGCATTTGGAGGAAGCGTGCGAGAGTTGGCACGCTGACTGCAGGAGTGTCCGCCCGAAGCTGTCGCCCCTGTGAATCGAATGTTCATTTGACTAGCGTAAGCCGTCTCCAACGGCGTTTGCAAATTGAATTTGGCATCCAACATCCAACCGGCCTCACAACAACAACAACAACAACCGCAGACCACCGTGGGTCACCACCACGACAGCCAACCCACCATCCACACCCGGCCTCAGCACCTGCGAGGTGGTCTGAGAGACACAGCCACCTGGGCCGCTGATGCAACATTTGTTTGCATTTCTCACAAACTAAAACACATTTTTTTTTAAAAGTCTCTTTTATTTTGATGCATGAAGAATGGGAGCAAAACAAATGCATATATATACGTATACACACACACACACACACACACAAACGCATACACACATACACACACACACACACAGCAAATCACTTAGTGTGTGCTGCTAGGGATGGGCGATATGGCCTAAAATCCATATTGTGATATACATTGCAGCCTCTTGCGATAACGATACATATCACGATATATAAATTATAATAGAACCATTTCAGAACAGGTTACATAGACCCTAAGGAAAGCCAAACTGCTAAATGTATTTAAAAAAAGAAAGAAAGAAACATAGTATGTAGACATACAACATTTATTGTGCAAAACTGTAATCATACAGTAAACTGTAAACATAATGTTGCAGATAAATAAAAAACTGGTGTCTTTTTAAGGAACAGACACTGTACTGAAAATACTTTCAGTATTAGAAACATCAACTTTCTTACCTGCTGCCTAATGTAACGCATTTGGTTTTAAACATTTTGTTCTCTTAATGAAATGAAAACTGGTGGTGTCTTGTTAAAGGAACGGATACTGTGAATTAGGTAAATACTTCCAGTATTAGGCATGGCTATTTTAAATAAAGAAAATTATTCCAAGTGTAGTGCACAGATACTTCAAATGAAAACATAAAAGTGCAAAATGAAAGCACAATACATTTTTTTAATAAATAAAATACTTCCAGTATAAGGCACATATACGTAAACTAAAGAAAATGTTTCAAGTATAAAAGTTTCTTTACAGTAGTGCCATGCCATAGACAGTAAAAAAATCTGCATTGCCTGGCACTCTTGGTATTCAATAGCATGTTTAGTTCTGAGGTGGTAGAACAGATTAGTTGTGTTACCGCTCTTAGCCAGAACCGTTGCCCCACACACACTCTACAGCGTATGTTTTGCTGCTGCTCGTCGGACGGCTTAAATCCGAACCAAGTCCAAATAATGGAAGTTGCACCGGTCTTTTTCACTAGCTCCTCCGTTTCGCTTTCAGCCATGTTTACTACAGATGACGATGACGCGTTGCAGCCGGTTGCAGCTCGTGGCTCTGAATTTCACGGGTCGCGGGTAGATTGCGTCATCAACATGCGTTATATCGCGATAGATCGATAAAATTTAAATCTCTATCGTAGGTCATTCTTTATCGTTTATATCGCGCATTACTATGTGCTGCTAGAGTGATGTGGTTGCGTTCACCGGGACATTGATATTACTGGCAGATTGGGTACAGTTTGTGTGGAAGCAGATGTTAAAGTTGGTGTGGCAAACATTTTCAGAGCTAGAAACGGGGCCAAGGGCCAAAAACAACACTGGTGGGGGAACCGCTGGCGTACAACAACAACAACAACAATAACAACAAGAATGTTGTCCAATTAAAACTAACACAAACAACATGAGTCACAGCATTCCACATCTAACACCGCATGTGCTAAACAGAGAGGGAGTGATGGAGGGAGGGAAGGAGGGAGAGAGACAGTAAGAGGGAGAGACGGAGGGAGGAGGGGGAGGGAGGAGGGAGAAGAGAGGGAGGGAGGGGAGAGAGGGGATGGAGAGGGAGGGAGAGGGAGGGAGGGAGGGAGGAGAGAGAGGAGGGAGGGGGGGGGGGGGGGGGGGGGGGGGGGGGGGGGGGGGAGGGGGGGGAGATGGGGAGGAGGAGGAGGGAGGGAGGGAGAGAGGAGGGGGGAGGGAGAGAGAGAGAGAGGGAGAGAGGAGAGGGAGGGAGGGAGGAGAGGGAGGAGGGAGAGAGACAGAGAGAGGGGAGGGAGGGAGGAGACAGTCGAGGGAGACAGGGAGAGAGGAGGGATGGAGGGAGGGAGACAGGAGAGTAGGGGAGGGAGGGAGGGAGAGAGACAGTAGAGGGAGGGGAGAGAGGAGTGGATGAGAGATGAAGGGAGAGAGAGAGAGTGAGGGAGAGAGATGGAGCAGAGCACAGAGATAGTGGAAGCTGATTCATTTTCAGCTCATCCCTAGAGTAGACTGGAGAGGATTATGAGAGAGAGAGGAAGAGAAAGACAGAGAGAGAGGAAGAGAAAGACAGAGAGAGAGGAAGAGAAAGACAGAGAGAGAGGAAGAGAGAGAGAGAGAGAGACTTTGACTTGTCTTGGCACAAAGTACATATACTCCCATCAACTCCGTGCTCGCTCTGTCTCTTCCTGCCACTCTCCCATTCACAATACTCTGTGCCACACACGCACACACACACACGCACACACACACACACGCACACACACACACACGCACACGCACACGCACACACACACACACACACACACACACACACATGCGCGAGCAGACTGGGTCCAGATCAATGCAGAACCTTGCTAGCGCTGGATGCATGGAGCTCAGGAGCAGAAGTCAGGTACCGTGCGTCCGCATCGGGGCACCAGGGAATCGTAGTTAGACCTCAGTGTCTCTGCAGACCACCGCAACCCGCATGCCCCCCCGCATGCCCCCCCGCATGCACCCAGCTGAACCAGCCCGCCTGTCCTCAAGAGCTGAGGGGAGCAGGGATTGCAGGGTAGGAGGAGGAGCAAAGGAAATGAAGGATTTTCATTTCCTCTCATATGTTGGTTTACTTGACAGAGACGGTGGACACATTGCTGTAAATGTTCCAGAACTATCCGGAAAAGGATATCTCATCCGCAGTCCCCGGGACGAAACAGGAGAGGAGAGGAGGAGATGAGTCATTCATTTGGAGTGAGATTGAGTGATGGAGTGTGGAAGGAGGACAGAGGACGAGGAGTGATGTATTTAGAGTGAGAGGAGTGACTTATTTAAAGAGAGAGTGGAGTGAGACGGAATGATTTATTTGGAGTGAGAGAGAGGCGTGAGATGGAGTGATTCATATGGCGAGAGAGGACTGAGAAGGAGTGATGTATTCAGACTGACCTGGAGTGAGATAAAGGAGTGATGTATTCAGCGCAAGATGAAAGAGTGATGTATTCAGCGCAAGATGAAGGAGTGATGTTTTCAGTGTGAGCGAAGTGAGATGAAGGAGTGATGTATTCAGCATGAGAGGAGTGAGATGAAGGAGTGATGTATTCAGCGTGAGAGGAGTGAGATGAAGGAGTGATGTATTCAGCATGAGAGGAGTGAGATGAAGGAGTGATGTATTCAGCGTGAGATGAAGGAGTGATGTATTCAGGAGAGGGAGGAGTGAGATAAAGGAGTGATGTATTCAGCGTGAGATGAGGGAGTGATGAATTCAGTGTGAGGGGAGTGAGATGAAGGAGTGATGTTTTCAGTGTGAAAGGATTGAGATGAAGGAGTGATGTATTCAGCTTGAGATGAAGGAGTGATGTATTCAGTGTGAGAGGAGTGAGATAAAGGAGTGATGTATTCAGCGTGAGAGGAGTGAGATGAAGGAGTGATGTATTCAGCGTGAGAGGAGTGAGATGAAGGAGTGATGTATTCAGCATGAGAGGAGTGAGATGAAGGAGTGATGTATTCAGCATGAGAGGAGTGATGTATTCAGCATGAGAGGAGTGAGATGAAGGAGTGATGTATTTAGCGTGAGAGGAGTGAGATGAAGGAGTGATGTATTCAGCATGAGAGGAGTGAGATGAAGGAGTGATGTATTCAGTATGAGAGGAGTGAGATGAAGGAGTGATGTATTCAGTATGAGAGGAGTGATGTATTCCTGATACAGGCTGCAATGTAACCCTTTGGGGCAATAGCACCCCGTCCATATACATATGTCCGCTAAAAGTGCTGGTTTTTGCCACTGACAGGCTTAGATTGTTATTATTATACGTTTCTTACAAAATGATGAAAAGGATCCCTACAAGCGAAGTACAACTTTTTTTTCCTTTACCCTCCACTAGATGTTTGTTATGGTGTCTAACCGAGTCTCGCGTTGAAATCTCTTGAGAGTTGTTGCAGGAGGAGAACGGTGGAAACGTGAGTGAGCGTTGGGGAGAGGAGTGCCGGCGAGTTTGTTGTGTTGTGACTACAGAAAGCATATCTTAGTGTTATCTAAAACTGTCAAGGGCCGAATATTTAGCTGATTGCAATAATGTTATGTGACGCAACGCCATGATCTCGCAAGATTTCGGAGACTTGGTTCGACTGAATAACAAGTGGACACGGATCAAGAGAAGGTCAAAGAGAACATTTGTATTTCTCTGTAGGGATCCATTACATAATGTTGTCAGACATTCTGAGCCTATCAGTGGCAAGGACAGGCACTTTTAGAAGACACCAAAGGTTTTTATCGCAGCCTGTTGTGCGACAGCAGACAGCTGAAGAAGCGCTCAATACTGGACCAATTTAAAAAA
>PIJE02000146.1:476399-491632 GCA_002895965.2 Coryphaenoides rupestris
CGGTGGCCATATATTTACAGTATATATATATCTCTTAGCCTTGTGAAGCCAGTTCGGTGGAACATCCATTCTAGAATCATCGTAAAACATGATGGACACATAAACATGTGCATCATATGTCATAAATCCAGGTTCCGGACTATATTTCAGTTCAGGAGAACCAGATGGATCCTAGGGCCTCATAACTCTGGTCTGGATCCTTCTTCTTCATGGTTATTTTAACTGTGTGTGTGTATTAGTGCTGGGCGATATGGCCAAAATGTTCTATCTATATATAGAGGTAAATGGATATCTCGATAACGATATATATCATGATATAGATGTTTTCTGGTAATTAAATGAAAAAATGGTCTACATAAAATAGCGACAAGGTAAAGCCTATTTTTTTTTTTACAAAATAAAAGTAATAATCCAAGTAATTTCACATTTTATTAAGAACTTTAGTGCAAATGTTTGAACAGTTAGAACAGTCCGGCAAGTTCAGAAAATTGCACTGCAGCCTTTAAAACCAGGAAGAGACAACACTTGCCATATCACAATATTACTGTATGCAAAATAATAGTCCAGCTGTAATTCAATGACCAAAAAACAGACAGTAATGATAATGATGTGCTCCATTATGGTTGGTGGCTGGTTTAAGCAGCCTCACCTGGCCCGGGTCTGGCTGATTATACTCTGGGGCTGTGGGTGAGGCTGCACACCTGTGGAGCGTTGCAGACCCTCCTGCTAAGCGCCAGCAGAGTGGCTTCTGCCAGGTTGCCCCGGCGGCAGGATGTCTTCGATTAAACCCGTTTATTGGAGTTCAAATAGATTGTAGGCAGAGCAGGGGGTAGTTACTTGATATGTCAGCGCTCGCTTTGAGTGTGTGTAGTGTGTGTGTGTGTGTGTGGCGATGGCTGGTTTATCCCATGTGCCTTGATTGGCGCCAAGGCACCACAGGTGTGCAGCCCTCACCTCAGCCCCAGAGTGCTAATCAGTCTAACTCGGGCCAGGGTGAGGCTGCTTAAACCATTCCCTCCCACCAACCACACACATTAAATAAAAAGTTGCTTTTTAAAGATGTTTATGGTCGTGATGTGGTGATGTATGTTCAATTAATCTGTGAGATGGTGTGTGTAGTTTAGATCTGGCCCCGAGTCAGGCTGCAGAGAGAGAGAGAGAACGAGAGAGAGAGAGAGAGAAGAGAGAGAGAGAGAGAGAGAGATATGTCCGTATTGAACACCTGTAACATTTGGCCAACTCTCCAACAAACTGGTGTCCAAGATCCACCCCGTGTGTCCTGTGTGTTGGAGGAGGCCAGCAAACGGCCACGTAATCCCATCACGGTGTTTCATGCGTGGGAGCGCTCTCGCGCTGAGCCCCTCATCAGCAACCCGGAGGCTCTCCGAATATTTCCAGGGTGTTTTCTCTGTACCTGCTATTAATATGATGGAGCTCACAGTAAAAGCTGCTGGTGTGCATTGGATGTGGCCTTGTGTGAGTGAAATGCATGCTGGGTATTGTTGATTTATGACACGTCTGACCTCCACCCACCTCTCGGGGATGACTCCCGCTCAGGATGTGCTGAAGAGCAGAGCTACCGCTAAGAGACGCAGGTGTTGTTAGCATGCAGAGTCTGCATCAACAGCTTTTATGATATGTTTTAACTTATGATGCAGCAGACTGGACCTCACTCTACAGACTACAGATTACAGGTGTCTAGACCTCAGGTTAGGGGTTTGATTCCCTGTCTAGCTCAACCGGTAGAGCATGGCATTAACACTGCCAACGTTGTGGGTTCGATTCTCGCTAAGTAATTTATTCAGGATATTGTAGGATGCTGTGGACAAAAGCATCTAGTAAATGGTGCATTTCTTAACCCAGTGTCCTACCGGGGCTCTACCAGCAGGGGGCGCTGGGCAGATTAAATGGAGTCATGGTTACGGGCGCCATGGTTACGGACGCGACAACTGGAACGATGCCGCTGACACCATCACAAGCAGAGCGGTCGCTAGGGGGGCTGCAGCATACCCCCCCAGGGTACCCATGACAACCACGGTTGTTAGTGTTGACACATTCTGCAGCTGTTGGGATGAGGTGCGTGTGTGTGTGTGTGTGTGTGTGTGTGTGTGTGTAAAATACTGCAGTGAAGGGTGAGAAAGAGGGAAAAAGAGAGAAAAGAAGCAAAGCGAACAGGGAAGACATTTTGAAGACTGCTTACTATTCCCCTTCCTTATCAACGCTGAGGAGACTCTGAAGCCTGAGCTCTACCTCTGTGTTAGACAGCTGCTGGATGTACAGAACGGGTCTCTCTCTACGCCAGCTCTTACATTCAAGCTTCTGCATCTGTGATTCTGAGCGTTGTGCAGTTAATCATCAACCATAACACTCCAAACATTCAGGCTTGGATGAATTAACCTCATCATGTATTGCATAACTTGAACCTGATCATGTATTCATTTTGAACTTGATCATATATTGATTGTGAACCTGATCATGTATTGATTTGTGAATTTGCTCACCCCCTCCCACAGGGCGAGAGAAGAGAAAGGGTCACATGATTTCAGCCGGTGATGTCGAGTTCCCGCGGGAGTACCACACTCTGGTGGACCGCGGGCGTGGCGCCCGGCGTTTCCATGACAACACCAACGGGGGCTTCGCCTGTTCGTCTCTGGACCGGCGAGGCAATGCCCGAAGTCTGGACGCCCTCAGCTCCGCCCACACTGCCGACGCAGAGCGGCAACGCCACTCCCTCCTGGACAAACACAAAGTACCCAGCAGCCCATGTAGCGCGCCCGCCTCCCAGCTCTCCACCCCCGCCAGACAACAGGTAACTCCCCATAACTCCTCCCCTATCTCCACCCCGTCTCTCCTCCCCTATCTCCACCCATAACCCTACTCCTGCCCATCCTCACCGGGTAGCCACACCACTATCCCAGCCCACCTGCCAGACACCTGCTAGCTCCTCCCCTCACTCCCCTCACACCACCAGACGCTAGTTCCACCCCTTCCAGGGGACCAGAGACCAGGGAAGCATATATCCTGTTCAAACGTGATATGAGCACCTCCTCTGGTCATACAGGATTATTGCAGTTGTTACTTCCGTCTGAATTTCATGACATTAATTATTCATTCATTCACATTCATAAATTTTTTTTTAAAGAAAAAGCAGATTTTGCTTTCTGCACCATTTTCTGAAAGCTCTGTGGACTGTATAGCCATTTTTTCAAATTATCATCCTTTCAATTAAAAATGTTATCAAATTGCACACCTTTAAATATTGTAAATGGTTTGCATTGATTTTACTTTTTTGCATTTACAAAACTTTTTTTGTAAATGCAATACTTATTCTCCCTTGCGTTTCATTTTGTGGGCGCTTTTTTGATGTGGGGGCGGGGTTAGCGCAGTGGGTTTATTATAGCATTACAAAATTAATATTTAGTGATAATGAGATGTATTCAGAAATCAAAAACTTATGCACAGTGAGCAAATATTTTCTAACCAATCACATGTCCCCTCAAGAAAGACCCAGTCCCTTGAAACTAGGTAGATAGAGGACATTCCCCCACACAAATGTGCCACGTTTGGTGTAGATGGCTAGAAAAATGACATCAGTACGTCCATTTCAGTACGTGATCAGCTAAGCGCCAGGCACCACTTCGCTCAAAAGGGTCGCAGAAGGACACATGAACAGCATTTAGTGTCAAACCATGCCTGGGATTGCTGGGGTCACCGCGGCCGCTGGGGTCTTCACAGTCGCTGGGGTCACGACTCGTGGTTGCTGGGGTTGGCAGTGTGTGCTGTGAACACCGTTGAGGCTGTGAGCAGCTGAAGTTTGTAGTTACGTTTATTGACATTTGAAAACGTGTCAATGTTCTAGCTCATGAAAAATAAACGTTGGTTCACTGTGGGTTCCCCCTCAGGTTCTCGTACGAAGAAATAGAGGGAGTACCAGTAGGTGGTTTTTCCATGGGGCGGCCAATGATGGAGAGCGATTATTTCCATAAGTGGGCGGTGATTATAGCGAAGAGCAGGACTGCAGAAAGGCATTCTGGGAAAGCTTTTAAAGGAACTAAAGATCAATGAGTCTCAGTGAGTGGAACTCACTTCCCCATCTCCTCCTCTTCTTCTTCCTCCACTTCCTCTTCCTCCTCCTCCTATATCTCTCCCTCCCATCTATCCGTCTCTCTCTCCTCTCCTCTCTCTCTCATCCACCTACTCTGTGTCGACCACATCTCCCCGTACACCTGAGCACCCAAAGGAGCGAGGGACCAACAAACTACGACATGGGGGAGTAGCAAGAGCGAGAGGACCAGGTGGAGCTCTGCCTGTCGCTATGGTAAATCAAGCTGGCCTTTCCCATATAAGCAACTTGCAGTGTATATCATATAGTTAGGTGGCCCTAATCAAAAGGTAGAGCAAGCATCCACACAGAGAGCAGAGAAGAGAGAGAGAGAGAGAGAGAGAGAGAGAACGAGAGAAGAGAGCACAGCCCATCGAAGCTGCAGCCATTTTTGGCAGCAACACAGGGAGGAGAGATTAGACCGTGACTAGAGAGATGGAGAGAAAGGAGGGAGGAGGCATAGATGCATGGACTAAGGGAAGACAAGGTAGATGAGAGATAAACCGGTTGATGAGAGTGAGAGAGAGGAGAGGAGGGAGGGGCCTTCGGGGTAGAGCGGGGTGCTAGCCCGTTACTACGGTAGCCGCGGTGCGCTAGCCGTTACTACGGTAGCCGTGGCGCGCTAGGGAGATCCTCAGAGCTCCGCAGCGGAGAGAGAGAGAGAGAGAGAGAGACAACATGGAGAAGGAGGAGGAGGAGAGAGGCGCCAGGCGGACCGGGAAGGAGACTCCTTGAGGAGCCACGGTAAAAACATGCTTCCTTTACCACTCTACAGACGCCACCATGGTGACAGCATCTCTTCTAGGAGAGGGGAGAGATGGGGTGGGGGTGGGGGGGGAGAGGAAATAGAGAGAGGGGGGATAGGTGGAGCTATATGAGGGAATGCTGCTAAACTACCTGACAGGCTTGGATGTGAAGCTCTCCTTCTAGTGCTGGGAGAGACGCATGTGTTTTCTTCACATGCACATGTGTGTGTCCTTATAAATGTGTGTGTGTGTGTGTGTATGTGTGTGTGTGTGTATGTGTGTGTGTGTGCTGGAGATGCAGCATTAGGTAGGGGGAGGTATCAGGTGTGATGCTGGGGTGGGGGTGTGGAGTGAAGTCTTCTACAGTCTGAAAGATGACGTATGTGTATATATATTATAATATATATATATATATATATAATACTATATATATAAATGGCTTGCATGCATGTTCATATTGGTGTGTGATGTGTGTTGGGTATGGTTTGCACGAGAACGACACAATTACTCACTGCTTAACATGCAGATCACTCATCTCTCCCTCTCTCTCTTTCTTTATCCCTCCTCTTCCAATTTTCTCTCCCCCCCTTTCTTCATCCCTCTCTCCCTCCCCCTCTCTCAATCTCTCTCTCTCTCTCAATCTCTCACTCTCACTCTCCCTCTCTCTCTCTCATTCTCTATCCCTACCTCTCTCTCTCTCCCTCCCCTCCCCTCCCTCTCTCTATATCCCTACCCTCTCTCTCCCCTCTCTCTCTCTCCGTCCTCCCTCTCTCCCCTCTTTATCTCCCTCCTACTGTCTATCTAAGTTGGTGTGTGTGTGTGTGTGTGTGTGTGTGTGTGTGTGTGTGTGTGTGTGTGTGTGTGTGTGTGTTAGGAGTACTGTTAGGAGTGTGTAAATATCATTATTAGTAGTGCATGCATCTCTGTGTCGATTTCAAGGTACTTTATTGGTGTGACAAAATCTCATGTTAATGTTGCCAAAGCAAAGATTAATAACGTCGTAATTTCAGCATGGAAAAAAAATAAGCAATTAGCGTTGTTATAGTAACACCACATTTAATAAAATGCGGGTGATGCGGGTGTGCGCGGGCACACACACACACGCGCACACACACGCACACACCTGAATTACATCCAGGTACTGTAAATTGGATTTATAATTTATTTCAAATGAGCATTAATAATAGAAACGGATAGAGGAAAGATAATACAAACATGTATGAAAGATACAATAATGTTGTCTCTATGTTATACTATAATCCTGTCTCTTCTTCTCTTTGAATCCCGTCCCTAAGAACAAAACCCTTTTACTCTTCACCTTGTTGGTTGTAGCAAGACTAGCTGTACTGAGCTGTACTTGAGGCTAACTGAGCCTAGCTGAAGCTGGCTAAAAATAGTTACGCGTGGCTGAAGTTAGTGAAGGCTAGCTGAGGGTAACTGAGGCTAGCTGAATCCAACTGAGCCGGGAACTTAGGATAATTGAATCTTGAATCTTGAATCTTGAATCTTGAATCTTGAATCTTGAATCTTGAATCATGAATTGGTGCTAGCTGAAGCCAACGGAGACGAGTTGCGGCTGAGTGAGGCGAGTTGAGGCTAAGGCTAGTTGACGCTAGCTGAGGCGAGGACAGGGCCAGTGGAGAGCCAGGACTGTACTGAGCTCTGTATTCGTATCTGGGTCAGGGTGGCCACAAGCCCCCGGCCCTCAGAACCCCCTCGCTGCCGCCACCTCTCTCGCCACTCCAAACTGTGACCGGAGTCAACTGTGTTGTAGTGAAGTCAGCTAGTGGTACAGTACGGTGACCAAGGCGTTCTCAGATATGTGCTCATTTGAGGGCTGCTGACAAGCCAAGTATTGTGCAGGATAGTCAAGTGTACATGTGTCAAACTCAGGCTGAATCCTGCCCAGCACCTCGTTTTATGTGGCCGCGAGAGCTTGCAAAGGATATCATTTGCTTATCATACAAATTGTACAAGAGTTGTACACTTGAATGCCTGCTTGCAATTATTTTTCCTAGACGTCTGCTTTCAGAGGTAGTTATTCATTAAGCTATGACTAAAAACCAATAATAATCGAATGCAGAGGCAATTATGTAATATGATAAAGAGTAGATATATTTATATAGTCTTAAAGTTACAACCGGCCCTTTGACGGCAACTATAATGCTGATGTGGCCCGGGATGAAATTGAGTTTGACAGCCCTGGTCTAGTGGTTGGGATGCTTGACTCCCAGCCGAAAGGTTCCGAGTTTGAACCCCAATGTCTACAGTCTACCTCGGCGTCCTTGAGCAAGAGGCCTAACGCTTACCTGCCGTAATTGTATCAAACAATTCACGTTGCTTTCGATACAATTATTTGATAAAGGGCAGGGATAGAATGTACTTACCGCACAATTACATTCACTACTTCAGTTGTAGTACTACAATTATAGCCTAGAGTACATATTATGACCCCCAGATGGTTTCATTGATATTATTCTTAGTTTGATTGTATTATTCTCATGGACTTGGTGGAACAGCATGAAATGGCATCCATTTCCATTTAATGCTGTTGGGTAATGAAGCTAGCATGCCAATTGGTTTGGTCTTTCACTGATCTAAATGGCTTCACAAAACTTTTTCAGGCCCTTTTGTGGAGAAATCTTGTTTTTTGAATGCTGCTCAATGGGGCTTTAGCTGCTTGATAGCTCAGTTAGCTTCATAGCAGTGTTAACTGCTTGATAGTGCTGTCAGAACTTGACGGCTCCTTTAGCCTTTAGCTCATAGTGGCATTTATCTACTTCATAGTGCCATTAGATAACTCATAGTTTCTGTTACCTACTTCATAACAGATTGTTGGCTGCTTCCTAACCTGTTAGCTGCTTCATAACGGTTGCTGGGCTGCTCATAACTTGCTAGTTGCTTCATAGCTCTGTTAACTGGGCATACACTGTGCAATTTTTGAAGATGCGTTGTATTCATTCCAACTCCTACTGTACAAGTACATCCCAAAATAAATTTATGTCTCACACTGGGCTCACAACTGTACGGTCCGCTCCGGGCTCACACTGCAGGTAAATTAAAACAAGCCACGTCAATAAAGGACTCACAAAGGACTGAGACTGCAGAAGTTTGTGAAGAATGCATATAGGACTCCTATGAACATGTGGCTTTCCTGCCAAAGTTTCTCTCGCTCCATATTGATTGGGAAAGAGGCACGTTTGCTGTTGCCATGCCGCTTCCAGACACTCTGCACTGGCACTGGCTCTGGTTCAACTGTGTGGCTCAACTGTGCAAGCAGTGGATGGAACCGGATGGGTCCTCGCTCCCCCCTGTACACTGCACAGCAAACGATGCCCGAATTTGGCCCGACTCAAAAATCGCTTGATGGCTAGGATCAATCGTAGACTAGGAATGATTGGCTGGATGAGAGCACAAATAGCTACCTAGCTAACTGGCTGCCACCCAGATGGAGTCCAAACGTCAAGCTAGCTAATCCAGTGTCTGAGCATTCCCGTAATCCCTCACTGGGAAACCATTTAACTGGTGTCAGAGAGAGGGATGGAGGGAGACCGAGAGAGGGAGAGATTTTTCTCACTTATTTTGAGAGAGAGAGAGAGAGAGAGAGAGAGAGAGAGAGAGAGAGAGAGAGAGAGAGAGAGAGAGAGAGAGAGAGAGAGAGAGAGAGAGAATGGGGTTGAATCAGGATGCATCCTGGGAGTTGGGCCTCTTCAGCTCACTGTAAACAGGTTTGATTAATTGCAGGGAAGCAATTACAAGCAATTAACAGCCTGTTAACCAGGGACAGTCTGAGGTAGGGGGCCAACGCAGATCAAATATGACCATTTATTATTTATTTATGTATTCGTTTATTGATCATCTGATATTCAGACACTTTATTTCTTGATTGATTGAGAAATATATTGATAATTTCTGTTTAATTCTTTCAATATGTCTATAGCCTATTAGTTTGTTGATATTTTGTTGTTTCTGGACAACATATTTTATTATTATTTTCATTATTATTTCATTATTATTTCAATAAATAGACTGAAACATGTCCCACGCAATGCTCCTCCCCTCTCTCCTCACCTCACCTCACCTCTCCTTCCATCCCTCCGCCACCTCCTCACAACCCCCTCCCCCTCCCTCCTCTGCCCTCCCCCCTCACTCCCCCTCCCTTCCCCCCTCACTCCCCCCTCACTCCCGCTCCCTTCCCCCCTTACTCCTGCTGCTTCCCCCCCCCCCCCCCTCACCTGTTACAGTGAGATGGATGCGCAGCTAAATGCTGGGAAAATGTCTTAACCCCTCTCTCTCTCTCCCTCTCTCTCCCCCCCTCCTCTCTCTCTCTCTCTCTCTCTCTCTCCCTCTCATTCTTCTGGCTCGTTCCCCCTTAGCAACAACCAAACTACTGGAGTTTCAAGGTTAGTGGCAGTTTTTCATGTGTGTTAAACTGTGGGCTGTGTATCTGTGTGTCTTGAAGACTGTGGCTGTGTAGTTTGTATGTTGTTGTTGTTGTTTGTTGTTGAAACTGTTGGTATGCAGTATTACCTGTTTATCTGTGTTTAGGTGTTGGGTGATCTGTGTTTAAGTGTTGCATTAGTCTGTGTATCTATGTGTCTGAGTGTGACCATGACGTCCAACTTTTGATGACGCAATTTATTTTTGGTGGAGGCAGAGTTGATATTGCAGACTGTGACACACATATGAAGTGGCGCTGTCTTATATTAGAAAATAGGCCAAAACGGTTCTCCTTGAAGTTGCATGTCTTGGTGTATTCAAGTGTTTAAGTTGTGTGTCTCTTGCTGTGTTTAAGTTTGGCGTAAGTGTGTGCGTGCATGTGTGTGTGTGCATGTGTGTGTGTGTGTGCGTGCGTGCGTGCCAAGGTTATTATAGTTTTGCATTTTTCATTAGTTTTTATTTTTATTTCGTTTTGACTTTTTGTTTTCAATTTCAGTTTAGTTTTAATTCGTTTTTAAAGCGGGTTTGCTAGTATAGTTTAGTTTTTATTAGTTTCAGTGTTAGTTTTAGTCTTTACCGCGGAACGCAACAGACCAAGGGGGGGGGGGGGGCAGTCAGGGAAGCTTAATTTTTTGCTTGCAAAACAACATGCTCAAAATGAATAGTAGATACTGTAGTATATACAGTATGTGTGCATTATGTAGGGTATGGGAAGACAGGGCTGCTGAGCCTGAAGCTGCATCAGGGGGACAACTGATTTATTATGAATAGCTTGCTAAAAGTTTGCCTGCATTGATTAAATGTCGACTAAAAGAAGAGTGAAATATAAATACTCAAGCACACACCCACACATTTGAGACAAGCGCAGTAACACAAAAAAGTAACCAACACAATAGTCCAACCATAGAAAATGACTATGACAGTAATATGTAGCCTAGGTTATGTAAAAAAAACTGACTTACATGCATGTGTGTTAGTTTCACTAATGGCGCCGTGTACTTGAACCAACTCAACTTATATTAAAAAATATTATATCAGACTCCAAAAGTGACCTGGGCCGCGGCCCCCTGGTTTCCACGTCCATATTTGTCAGGGGCGAGATTCAAAAAGGTCAGAAAAAAGTCCCCTTGATAAATGCTCCACATATTTGATCATCTTCCACTGCAAGTCACTTGCTCTTATTTGCGACACATTCATATACAAAGTCATCCCAAGATATTTTCTCTATAATTGTATTTTATTTTAGTTAGTTTTGTAAAGACATAATACAGTTTCAGTTAGTTATCGGTTTTTTGTAAAGCCTCGTTTTTATTTTTATTTCAGTTAACGAAAATGTTTTTTCACACCTAGTTTTTCGTTTATTCATTAGTTTTCTGTTAACGATAATAACCTTGGTGCGTGTGTGCGTGCGTGTGTGCGTGCGTGCGTGTGTGTGTGCGTGCGTGTGTGTGTGTGTGCGTGCGTGTGTGTGTGCATGCGTGTGTGTGTGCGTGCGTGTGTGCTTGTGTGTGTAAGACTCCTCTATGCTCTTGCGCTGCCCTCCTCATCTCTGTGTTGTGTCCATGTTGCTTCCACACTTTCAGGCTTTATTGTGTCACAATTATTGTGTCACAACTACAGTATGTGTCCTGTGGGGACTTATTTCTGCATTGTTTGTTCTGGGGCTTTCATTTGTGAATTCAGATCTTAAAATTCTTAATATATTGGGAGTGTTTTCAAACAACAAGTTAGTGTCACTGTGATCGACAGCCATCAGGCCGGTACTGACTGCTGGCAAATTTGCCTCCTGCCTCCTATCTTTCCACCAGCTAGCGGGTTTAGCCCATTTCAATGACAGGAAAATATTGAAAAGATGGCCAATTCTGATCGTTAAGCTGGCCAATATTCATCTCTTTGCTTTGGTTTTCTTCCCGGCCGAGTTTATGTGTTACACATGGCCAGAGGAGTGTGTTATGTTACGCGTGGTTGATACCCGCCGAAACAGAAACACGTTTAGCATAATTAACCTCAAAATGTCAACCTACATTAATTGAACTCCAAGCTGCCTGCAGCATCACGCTATTAAACAAGCACTTAGCGTAGCCATGACACAATTGATGATAGGTAGATGTTTGTTGATTTTTGGGTTGCATTTGGAAACCATAGGAATGTTAATTATATGTCGGTAGTAAAATTGTTTTTTTTTGTCATTGTTTTAGTAATTAAATGTTCCAAATGATTTGTCATTGTCGAGAAGATATTGTTGTGTTTGAAACTGCCACAGCGTTTCTGAGCGTTTCTCAAAACAACATTTTTATTCACCTAGGTTACGATATATTTACATTCTGATTATATTTACGGCAAATTGCATTCTGATTGTACAGCCCTAAGCTGACAGTTTGATAAGAAAATGCTAAAACAAAATATAATATAATACTTATGCAGCTGAGGCGTCCATTCCCTCAGTATTCACATTCTCAGCATCACTATCGATCATCACGTAGCGTGCACTAGCGTTAGCCCTGCCACTTTTCATATCTATTATGCCAGTGTCACATTTTACACACTCCCCGCCTGAGACAGAGCCTGCCCCTGGCCCGCTCGTCCAGCCAGGCCAAGCTCAGGGCCCCAGGTGAGTCCCTCCTAGAGCCAGGGCCCCAGGTGAGTCCCTCCTAGAGCCAGGGCCCCAGGTGAGTCATCATAGCACTAGTCAGACACTCCTAGTGCTACTGGTTAAGGGCTCTCTGTCTGCAGGCATCCTGTTCCTCCAGCTGGGGGAGGAGACCAGGAGGGTCCACCTGACCCATGAGCTCACCTCCCTGGACACGCTGAGGGCTCTCATAGTCCACATGTTCCCCCAGAGACTCACCATGGCCATGCTGAGGTAACACTAGTACTACTATACTACTATACTACTAGTACTCAAGGTTATTATCGTTAACGAAAACTAATGAAAAAACGAAAACTAGGTGTGAAAAAACATTTTCGTTAACTGAAATAAAAATAAAAACGAGGCTTTACAAAAAAACGATAACTAACTGAAACTGTATTGTGTCTTTACAAAACTAACTAAAATTAATTAAATAGAAAATGTCTTTAGTTTTCGTCTTTGTCAATTTATTTCATACATAGCCTCAGTCTATCTTCCGCTGTGCCACTTGTAGTACACGCCCCTCGCCTGGTATCATGGCGGCAAAAGTCGGGAGAAAGCGACGAGTCCCATTTGGGATGACTTTGTATATGAATGTGTCACAAATAAGAGCACGTGACTTGCAGTGGAAGATGATCAAATATGTGGAGCATTTATCAAGGGGACTTTTTTTGACCTTTTTGAATCTCGCCCCTGACAAATATGGACGTGGAAACCAGGGGGGCCGCGGCCCAGGTCACTTTTGGAGTCTGATATAATATTTTTTAATATAAGTTGAGTTGGTTCAAGTACACGGCGCCATTAGTGAAACTAACACACATGCATGTAAGTCAGTTTTTTTTACATAACCTAGGCTACATATTACTGTCATTTTCTATGGTGTGGCTGGACTATTGTGTTGGTTACTTTTTTGTGTTACTGTGCTTGTCTCATTGTGTGGGTGCTGCTTGAGTATTTACATTTCACTCTTCTTTTAGTCGACATTTAATCAATGCAGGCAAACTTTTAGCAAGCTATTCATAATAAATCAGTTGTCCCTGCCCCTGATGCAGCTTCAGGCTCAGCAGCCCTGTCTCCCCATACCCCTACATAATGCACACATACTGTATATACTACAGTATCTACTATTCATTTTGAGCATGTTGTTTTGCAAGCAAAAAATGAAGCTTCCCTGACTGGCCCCCCCTTGGTCTGTTGCGTTCCACGGTAAAGACTAAAACTAATACTGAAACTAATAAAAACTAAACTAAACTAGCAAACCCGCTTTAAAAACTAATTAAAACTAAACTGAAATTGAAAACAAAAAGTCAAAACGAAATAAAAATAAAAACTAATGAAAAATGCAAAACTATAATAGCCCACATTCTCTCCCGGAGGCTCACGATGGTTTTGTCACCAAGTTACGATAACACTACTAACACTGCTACTACTAGTCCTATTACGACTATAGTGCAATCTGTACTGCACAAAAAGTACTAAGACAGTATTACTGCATGTATTGCTCCAGTACTGCCGCAGTATTGTTTTCAGGCAACATAACTTGTAGTAGTAGCCCACTGCATGCATTGCTCCAGTACTGCGGTGCCACTCAAGTTCATGTTCAAGTTTGTTTATTGTCATTCATTCGTATACAAGAACGAAACACGATATAAAAATACAATATGAGGAAAAAAAATACAATACGAAAACCTGTGTATAAACATAGTGATCAGCATATGTAAACATAGTGCACAGCGGAACCTATAAGAATATAAATAATATAAGTAATGCCGAGCTAGTGACCTCATACATAGTATCGTCTATACATAGTATTGTATAGGAGGCACAGCGGTGATGATGCTCTGTGTACTGTGTACTCTACTGACCGTGTTGTGGTGGTGGTGGTGGTGGGTGTGTGGTGGTGGTGGGTATGGTGGTGTGTGTGGTGGGTGGTGGTGATGGTGGTGGTGGTGGTGTCCAGGTGTCCCAGCACGGCGCTGCTCATCAAGGACGAGACGCGGAATGTGTTCTACGAGCTGGAGGACCCCCGGGACGTGCAGGACCGATGTGTCATCAAAATCTACTGCAAGGAGCCCGTGTACGGCTCCTACCAGGCCAGCCCGCACATCTCCAACGGAGACATACGAGTATGTGTCGTGATGAGGACGCCATATTGTTTTCTTTTTTTTGAGGCTATAAATACGGCCGCTGTCCCGCCGGGTGAGAGAGAGAAAGAGAGAGAGAGAGAGAGAGAGAGAGAGAGAGAGAGAGAGAGAGAGAGAGAGAGAGAGAGAGAGAGAGAGGTTGTTTCGGACACCCCTGTCCCCGATTCACCTGCCCCACGAGACCCACGAGACACAGCAAAAGGATGGCTCCTCTTTCAAGCATCCGCAAACTCAGTTATTCAACGAGAAATATTTATTTTCTCGTGAGATTATTCTCCCCACCGTCTACCTAACTTCTTCCCTAAATTATCGTACATCCAGTTCACAAGGGGTCAGCAGGACATAAACAAACAAATTCCTTCCTTCAACAACACTTATCGGCCAACTTATAATGCTCTGTGTGATAGAAATCTATAGAGAAATAATAATTTGGCTCCGACAACGTGCAACCCTTCCTGTCTCCTGTTCCTGGTGAAATACTCTTAATGATACCTATTAGAAAAATACTCAGAGATGCTCGTATTCTTTACAAGATAAACACTGTTAAATGTTAGTATTCATTCTACTAACATACTCCCAAATGCTTGCATTCTACAAGTACAAATATGTCAAGTTGCCAGCTATTTCACTGAGGGGATCCCAACCACTAATTATCCAGAAGAAACCTCAAGAAGGAACGGCAGAAACAGGAGTCCTGCTTCCAGGGGTGGGTTAGTAGGAGTGCATTTTTAGTGTGACCATTATGTCTTGGACAGACATGATTGGTCGCTAACAAAGCAAGAGTGTTTTAAATAAGAAGCAAAAAACAGTTTAAGTAAAACTATGTTCGTTAGAAAACCACAGACCGCCCTTCCTGGTCTGGTAGCTGGCAAAAGTCCGTTTCCTAAAGATTGGTTTTGGTCAGTTCAGCAACCTCACCAATCAGACGCAGCATGAGTTTAATCATTGATTCTAACATGACATCCAACATACAGCAAACATGGAGAACCACCAACAACAACTGAGTAACAAGATTATCACAGTATTTAAGGCAAATGGAGATGATTACTTTAACGAAGTTGTCACTATTTACATCAGTGGTTCTTTGAGATTCTTTTAAATATTCTTCTGCATTGATGCCACCACGGCTCGTCTGTTTCGTTTGATCATTAGCGTTTGAAGACTGCAAAAAG
>PIJE02000146.1:493503-531003 GCA_002895965.2 Coryphaenoides rupestris
CTCAAGCAGCACCCGCAGCACCCATGAGACAACAGTAACACAAAAAAGTAACCAACACAATAGTCCAGCCACACCATAGAAAATGACAGTAATATGTAGACTAGGTTATGTAAAACAAACTGACTTACATGCATGCGTGTTAGTTTCACTAATGGCGCCGTGCACTTGAACCAACTCAACTTTTATTAAAAATAAATATTATATCAGACTCCAAAAGTGACCTGGGCCGCGGCCCCCCTGGTGTCCATGGTCCATATTTGTCAGGGGCGAGATTCAAAAAGGTCAAAAAAAGTCCCCTTGATAAATGCTCCACATATTTGATCATCTTCCACTGCAAGTCACTTGCTCTTATTTGTGACACATTCATATACAAAGTCATCCCAAGATATTTTCTCTATAATTGTATTTTATTTTAGTTAGTTTTGTAAAGACACAATACAGTTTCAGTTAGTTATCGTTTTTTTGTAAACCCTCGTTTTTATTTTTATTTCAGTTAACGAAAATGTTTTTTCACACCTAGTTTTTCGTTTATTCATTAGTTTTCGTTAACGATAATAACCTTGGTGCGTGTGTGCGTGCGTGTGTGCGTGCGTGCGTGTGTGTGTGCGTGCGTGTGTGTGTGTGTGCGTGCGTGTGTGTGTGCATGCGTGTGTGTGTGCGTGCGTGTGTGCTTGTGTGTGTAAGACTCTCTATGCTCTGCGTGCCTCCTCATCTCTGTGTTGTGTCCATGTTGCTCCACACTTTCAGGCTTTATTGTGTCACAATTATTGTGTCACAACTACAGTATGTGGTCCTGTGGGGACTTATTTCTGCATTGTTGTTCTGGGGCTTTCATTGTGAATTCAGATCTTAAGAAATTCTTAATATATTGGAGTGTTTTTCAAACAACAAGTTAGTGTCACTGTGATCGACAGCATCAGGCCGGTACTGACGCTGGCAAATTTGCCTCCTGCCTCCTATCTTTCCACCAGCTAGCGGTTTAGCCCATTCAACGACAGGAAAATATGAAAAGATGGCCAATTCTGATCGTTAAGCTGGCATATTCATCTCTTTGCTTTGCGTTTTCTTCCCGGCCGAGTTATGTGTTACACATGCCAGAGGAGTGTGTTATGTACGCGTGGTTGGATACGGCCGAACAGAAACACGTTTAGCATAATTACCTCAAAATGTCACCTACATTACATTGAACTCCAAGCTGCCTGCAGCATCACGCTATTAAACAAGCACTTAGCGTAGCATGACACAATTGATGATAGGTTGATGTTTTGTTGATTTTTGGTTGCATTTTGGAACCATAGGAATGTTAATTATTATGTCGGTAGTAATGTTTTTTGTCATTGTTTAGTAATTAAATGTCAAATGATTTGTCATTGTCGAGAGATATTGTTGTGTTTGAAACTGCCACAGCGTTTCTGAGCGTTTCTCAAAACAACATTTTTATTCACCTAGGTTACGATATATTTACATTCCGATTATATTTACGGCAATTGCATTCTGATGTACAGCCCTAGCTGACAGTTTGAGAAGAAAATGCTAAAACAATAATATAATATAATACTTATGCAGCTGAGGCGTCCATCCCTCAGTATTCACATTCTCAGCATCACTATCGATCATCACGTAGCGTGCACTAGCGTTAGCCTGCACTTTTTTCATATCTATTATGCCAGTGTCACATTTACACACTCCCCCTCCCCTCCCCTCCCCCCCCCTCCTCCTCCCACGTTCGCTTCACATGAGTGGCTCCTCCCTCCTCTCTCCTTCTGTGGGAGTAGGGAGTCTTGTGTGTGTATGTGTGTGTGCATGCATGCATTAATGTGTGTGTGCGTGCATCACTGTGTGTGTGCATGTATCAATGTATATGTGCGTGCATCACTGTATGTGTGTGTGTGTGTATCACTGTATGTGTGTGTGTGTGTGTGTGTGTGTGTGCGTGTGTATCACTGCGTATGTGTGTGTGTGTGTGTGTGTGTCACTGTGTGGGTGTGTGTGTGTGTGTATCACTGTATGTGTGTGTGTGTGTGTGTGTATCACTGCGGTTGTGTGTGTGTGTATCACTCTATATGTGTGTGTGTGTGTGTGTGTATCACTGTATGTGTGTGTGTGTGTGTGTGTGTGTGTATCACTGTATATGTGTGTGTGTGTGTGCATCACTGTATGTGTGTGTGTGCACGTCACTGGGAAGCATGGACAGAAACGTGCACGGTTGTCAAGTGAACAGTAGATTAGCATGAAAACATATCAGCCGTACACACTGCCATGGAAACCCCCTCTGTACCGTTTGGGTGTTTCGCATGTAAACACAGACCACGTACACACACACACACACACACACACACACACACACACACACACACAGCAGGACCCCCGCGTCCTCCCATCCTCAAACACAGCCTTGTCTGCGTGTTTCAACTGTTTTCCATTTTCTGGGTAAACCGTGCGGAATTGAGCGCCAGCTAGCTTCCTCTCAGGATGCCTCTCAAAGCACGGCAGGATCAAAGAGCACACGTCTTCACTCTTCTCTCCTCTCCCCTCTCCTCTCCTCTCTCCTCTCCTCTCTCCTCTCCCCTCTCTCTTCTCTCCTTCTCTCTCTCTCTCCTCTCCCTCTCCTCTCTCTTCTCTCCCTCTCTCTCTCCTCTCTCTCTCTCCTCTCTCTCTCTCTCTCTCTCTCTCTCTCTCTCTCTCTCCCTCTCTCTCCCTCACTCTCTCCCCCCCCCTCTCTCTCCTCTCTCTCTCTCTCTCTCTCTCTCTCTCTCTCTCTCTCCCCCTCTCTCTCTCTCTCCCTCTCTCTCTCTCTCTCTCTCTCTCTCTCTCTCTCTCCCTCTCTCTCTCTCTCTCTCTCTCTCTCTCTCTCTCTCTACCTCTCTCTCTCTCTCCCTCTCTCACTCTCTCTCTCTCTCTTTCGACACCCCTGTCCCCGATTCACCTGCCCCACGAGACCCACGAGACACAGCAAAAGGATGGCTCCTCTTTCAAGCATCCGCAAACTCAGTTATTCAACGAGAAATATTTATTTTCTCGTGAGATTATTCTCCCCACCGTCTACCTAACTTCTTCCCTAAATTATCGTACATCCAGTTCACAAGGGGTCAGCAGGACATAAACAAACAAATTCCTTCCTTCAACAACACTTATCGGCCAACTTATAATGCTCTGTGTGATAGAAATCTATATAGAGAAATAATAATTTGGCTCCAACAACGTGCAACACTTCCTGTCTCCTGTTCCTGGTGAAATACTCTTAATGATACCTATTAGAAAAATACTCAGAGATGCTAGTATTCTTTACAAGATAAACACTGTTAAATGTTAGTATTCATTCTACTAACATACTCCCAAATGCTTGCATTCTACAAGTACAAATATGTCAAGTTGCCAGCTATTTCACTGAGGGGATCCCAACCTTTGCAGTCTTCAAACGCTAATGATCAAACGAAACAGACGAGCCGTGGCATCATGCAGAAGATATTTAAAAGAATCTCAAGAACCACTGATGTAAATAGTGACAACTTCCCGGTTAAAGTACATCATCTCCATTTGCCTTAAATACTGTGATATCTTGTTGTTGGTGGTTCTCCATGTTTGCTGTATGTTGGATGTCATGTTAGAATCAATGATTAAACTCATGCTGCGTTCTGATTGGTGGAGGGGGCTGAACTGACCAAACCAACTCTTTAGGAAACGACTGTTGCCCAGCTACCAAGACCAGGGAAGGGTGGTCTGTGGTTTTCTAACAACATAGTTTTACTTCAACTGTTTTGCTTCTTATTTAAACACTCTTGCTTGTTATGCGACCATCATGTCTGTCCAAGACATAATGGTCACATAAAATGCACTCCTACTAACCACCCCTGGAAGGAAGGATCCCTGTTCTGCGTTCCTTCTTGAGGTTTCTTTTTGGATAATTAGTGTGTTAGAGTTTCTCCTTGTTCTCTGTGATTGGAGGGGATATGCAAACACAACTCACTTGACTTTGCAGTGAACGAGACGTGACGAGACCTGACACCCACGGCAACAGGGACGCCCCCCCACCCAGCACCGCCCGTCATACGATGCTGCTCGCCTCGCATTAGCGTCACGCTACTGGATCTCGGCTGCACCTCCATGCTAACATTCATACTAGCCTCTGTCCATACTAGCCTCTGTCCATACTAGCCTCCGCCCATACTAGCCTCCGTCCATACTAGCCTCCGTCCATACTAGCCTCTGTCCATGCTAGCCCCCGCCCATACTAGCCTCTGTCCATGCTAGCCCCTGTCCATACTAGCCTCTGTCCATGCTAGCCTCCGTCCATACTAGCCTCTGTCCATACTAGTCTCTGTCCATACTAGCCTCTGTCCATACTAGCCTCTGTCCATTTTAGTCTCCGTCCCGTCTAGCCTCCGTCCATACTAGCCTCTGTCCATACTAGTCTCTGTCCATACTAGCCTCCGTCCATACTAACCTCTGTCCATTTTAGTCTCCGTCCATACTAGCCTCCGTCCATACTAGCCTCTGTCCATACTAGCCTCCGTCCATACTAGCCTCTGTCCATACTAGCCTCTGTCCATACTAGCCTCTGTCCATACTTGCATCCATGCTAACCTCTGTCCATACGTCTCCATCCATACTAGCCTGATGCTTCATCGTGTAGAAGAAGGGTGGAGAGATTAGTTCTAGTTATAGAAGGTCTCCCACTTGTCCTTCTGCAGCCAGTGTGTGTGTGTGTGCATGCGTGTGTGTGTGTGCGCGTGCATGGTTATCAGTTTGTGTGTGTGTTCATCAGTGTTTGTGTGTATATTTCTATTTGTGTGTGTGTGTGTGTTCATCAGTGTGTGTGTGTGTGTGTGAGTGTGAGCGTGTGTGTTCATCAGTATGTGTGAGTGTGCGTGTGTGTGAGTGTGTTTATTTGTGTTTGTGTACATTATGTGTGTGTGTGTGTGTGTGTTTGAGTGAGTGTGAGCGTGTGTGTGTGTGTGCATGTGAGTGAGTGTTCATCAGTGTTTGAGTGTGTATATTTATGAGTGTGTGTGTGTGTGTGTGATTTGCAGCTGTCTGCTCTGTTTTGGAGGTCAACTATCTCATCTGGGGCTCCGTGCACACGGTGTACATCTCATGCGCGTGGCGGTGCGGCGCGGGGGTCAGACTGTATTTTACTGCCTCATCAACAGCTTACCTTGACACCTGCCTGGCACGTGTAGCGGTCAGGTCAGCACACACGTGCACACACACATTCACACCTAGCAATGTGTGTGTACAATTAAGGTGTGTGCATGTATGAGTGTGCACGTGCGTGTGCTCGTGATGCCAGTGTACTCAGGTTGATCTATAGTGGAGATTAAATTGTCTCCTGACTGCAGGACACTGGCCGCATCGTTTCAATCCTGGCTTCTGATTGGATGAGAGGAGGGGCTGGTGCGTCGTGATTGGATGAGAGGAGAGGGTGAAGGGGGTCTTTAGGGGGGGTAGGGGGGGGGGGGCGGTATCGATTCAGAAGCAGCAGCATCAGGACCAGAACCACCTGGGTAGGACATCCAGTGACTACACAGACACAAGAGGCTGCTGTACGTCCCCGGCAACGGTTGCTAAGAGACAAGCCGGCAGATGATGTCATGAGTGTATAGGGGGCTTTTGTAAAGACTGGAGGTTGATTATGGAGAAATAGCCTCTTTACTCAGAGGCTGCATGGCTCCAATGTAGTGATAGAGTATATCCTACTTCTATTCTTCTGTCTCTTATCTCTCTTTCTCTTATCTTATCTTATCTTCTTTCTCTCTGTCACTGCCCCTCCCACACTGCACACACTCACACACACTCACATAGTTTCACTCCATAACTCATTACAGAACTTATGGCATATATACTGTACATGCAGACGTACATGGTCTGTACTCACTTTATATTCTATATTTTTTCATTCATAATAATATAATATTTTTATATATCATATTATATTTTGACATTTTTTACAATACATTTTATACTGCCTTTTATATATTTTTGGTCGATATTGTTGGTCTTTTTTTACTGTAAATATTGTAAATATTCTTATTCTCATTCGTGTTATCTGTATTATTCTTTTGCACATTCTGCTGAGCATCGGCACTTTTCATTTCTTTCTCTCTCTCTCTCGCTCTCTCTCTCTTTTCTCTATTCTTCTCTTCATCATATCAGATGCAGCCCAAAGGTCTTTAATCAAAGGTTAAGGAGGTGATTTACTTATTATTGATTCCGGGTAAATCCTGGGAAGGCATTGATTGGCATCTTGTTAACAGACTGTATTAATACGATACAGTCTGTTAAAGGTATCCATAATCACAGTTACACTCCATCCACTCGCCATCCTGCTAGCTCAGTACTAAAGCAATCATTTCACTTCAAAAGAATCACAATGAAACTTCCTAGAATGGAGCTAAAGTAATCACAGTTAAAGTCTGCTAGTCTGTTTTAGCATCTGTGTGGTGCTAAAACACAACATTAAGCATGAAGTGAAGTGAAACAGGAATTGACCTGCTGACCTGTGTGTGCTGTGCTTCTTCCTCCCTCCACAGCGGGAGATGGTGTATGCACCTCAAGACTCCCCACCTGGCCGCCGGCTAAGCTCCGCCCCCATCTCCGCCCAGCACACTAACGCCCCCATCTCCGCCTCGCCCCCCCACGCCTCCCCAGCCCGTGCGCGGCTCCTCTACAGCAGCGGGGGAGGGGTGGGGGGGAATCGCCCCTCCTCCTATGCCGGCCCCGCCCACCACCACACCCACTCGCTGCCTCACCCCCACTCCCACTCCCACCACTCTTCCCCGCTCCACCCCCAGCCCGCCTTCTGCCCCTCCCCCAGCGCCATCCTGGAGCGCCGCGATGTCAAGCCTGACGAGGAGGTGGGCGGAGGCTCAAGGAGTATGATGCTCCTACGAGGGGAGGAGCGAGGAGGAGGGGGAGGAGCCATCTATGCTGATCCCTACTCGCTGGGGTCTGACCCCGGCCGCCTGGGCCTCACAGGAAGTCCCCACTCGCAGCTTCCTGTCGTGCGGGCCGACCCGTACGGCTCTCTGTACCGACGAGGAGGAGGAGGAGGAGGGGGAGGAGGAGGCCCCCCCGCCGGCTCGGTGCGCTCCCTCACCTCCTACTCGGCGGCGGCGCTGCAGGGAGAGCTGATGGAGAGCGCCCTCTACAGGCCGGGAGGGCCGCTGTACGGCGACGCCTATGCAGCCTCCATGCTGGCCGCGGGCTTCCGGGTCCCGCCCACCGCGTCGCCCCAGAAGATGGCAGAGCTCAGGGAGCCGTACGGGGGCACGCTGCCGGGCCGCGGGTCCCCGGGCCGCCAGGGGCTGCGGAGGGGGGACTCCGCGGTCAGCTCCAGCTCCGGGGTGTTCGGGGACCAGGGGCCCAAGGTCAGGGGCCCCGGGCTGAGCCTGGGGCCCGGGTTGAGTCTGGGGCCCGAGCAGCTGTGTCTGATGGGGGGCCCCGGAGGAGATGCCGGGGGGCCCGCCGCCTTTAGCTCCCCGCTGCTGCGCACCGAGACGGAGACCAGGTCAGCTCCTACACGGTTCCACACGTTCTATCTATATGCTGGAGCTCTGTGTCCATATATAGTTATATATTATAGATGACGTGTGTGTGTGTGTGTGTATGTGTGACTCTTTGTGCATGTGTGTGTGTGTCAGGGAACGTATGGAGGTGATGGAGAAGCAGATCGCCAGCCTGACTGGACTCTTGAAGAGTGTTCTGAGCAGAGGACCGGATCAGGAGAGCCAGTAAGACACACACACACACACACACCACACACACACACACACACACAGTAAATACAGTAAATACACTAGAATACTCTCATGTCTGTTTCAGGGAGAAGATGGAGTCGGCCAGCGATTGCTCTGTGACTGACGGTAAATATTACACTAAACCCTCTCTTGCTTTGAGTCATGTAGCTACAGGGATAGCGAGTGGCTACATAACGTGCAGCAGGTAACCCCATAACCGCATAGATCTACGTAGCTCCGTCGCACATCGAGCTGCGGAGCATGTAGTCAGGTAGATCAGCTCTCTTGCTCTGTCGCAGTGCTTCTCAGTCTTCTTCCTGCCTTACGTGTCTGCTGCTTCCTGTTTCCTGCTTCCTGCTTCCTGCTGTGTAACTGGTCGCCGTGATTCTCGTTTTAGCGGGACACTCAAAAGTAAAGAAAGGTAGCTATGAAGTCTCCCATAGTGCACCGAAGTCTGCTCCTCTGTGTGCCCTCTTCCTCCTCCCCCCTCCTCGTCCTCTTCCTCGTCTGTGTGTCTCTCTGTGAAGGACCCACCCCCCCCCCCCCCCCCTTCAACCACCATACTCTGGTGTCCTTCACTGGGTTCATGTTGAAACTGTTCGCCCAATCGAAACGATCGATCGAACAGCTAAAATCAACCAACTGCTCCAGCGGTGTCTCATTCCCCCTGTCTCTGTCCTGTGTATCGATGCGCCATCGATAGGTTCTGGTTGTTTTTAAACGCAAAGGACGAAGGGGGGGGGGGGGTCTACTGTAAATACTGCTTGTGGTTTTGGCTATTGTTGCTGTTGTACTGTTGTGTGGTTAGTTGCGGTTGCCCTGTATTCTCAAATGCTCAATGTGAACCTGAACCCAATCCTTGAAGCTCAACTCATTTACATTTAGGGCATTTGGCAGAGGCTTTTATCCAAAGCGACTTACAAAAAGTACATTTGTTGAAGGAGACAGCAGTATATCGCTGTGGTACATAAAGATAAGAATAGAGCAGGTTTCAAGCATTCATCATGGCGAGGTTAATAGAATGCAAGTTTCATAATTGCTAGGTTGCCTGCATAATAGCTGGGCTCCTTACTTGCGGGCTAACAGACTTTTTGAGGGCAGCCTCCAGAAATCACCTCAAAACACCTGGCGAAGGAAACAGCCAGCATGCATCAATCAGGGGCCTTGTGTGTGTGTGTGTGTGTGTGTGTGTGAACAGGGTTTAAGTAAGCCTGTCCTAGCCTAATGTTAGCCCGGGGCCTAGCCTCGGCAGTGAACACTGTGAAAGCCCCGGGCGAGTGAGGCGCTCCTTCAGGCGGGTTGGGTGTCATGCCGGGTGTCATCTGAACGGGGAGGTGCCATGATGAAGAGGTAAACACCGGGAAGGGAGTGTACCGCTAGTGACTGCTGAGTATCTCACCGTCGCGAGAAGTTTCTCAGAAGTCGTAAACCCCCCCCCCCCCCCCCGAGAGAGATGAAGGGCCTCGGGGGAGGGGGGCTGTTAGGAGGCTCGTTTTACGACCCGCTGTGTCGCTCTTCGACGCGGCGCCGAACAAACTTGAATCGACGTGTCGCCTTTTGACGGCGGGAAAAGTGGTAATTTGACGTTATCTGCGGTAGATATCTGCTCTCTGCCAGACGGAGACGGGCTTAAATAAAGACGCGATGCCATGCGGGAACATAATGCAGTGCATAGTTGCATGCTGCTGATGCTGCCTGCAACACTTAGCGGTCGATCGGCCTGAAGGAAGTGAGAGGCGATCCATACACAACCACACCACTGCTATCGACTGACCACTGGTCTCTCCTTCCCTCTGTTTGTGTTCTTGTTGCACGCCGTGTGTGTGTGTGTGTGTGCGTGTGCGTGTGCGTGGTGTGTGTGTGTGTGTGTGAGAGAGAGACTGCGGCCCCAACACTCAATCCCAACGTTCCTTTTAAGAACCTGTCAGTTGTACCAGTGAGACTGCTGTGCCAGTAGACCCAGCTGGACAACATCTCTCTCTCTCTCTCTCTCTCCTCTCTCTCTCTCTCTCTCTCTCTCTCTCTCTCTCTCTCTCTCTCTTCGTATCTCTGTGTCACTGTAGTCCCTCTGTCCTCTCTCTCTCTTTTTGTGTCAATGTAGTTCCTCTCCCCCCTATTGCGCTCTATCTCCCTCTCCCTCCCTCGCTCTCTCTGACATTGTAGTCCCTCTCTCTGACTCTCTCTCTCTCTCTCTCTCTCTCTCTCTCTCTCTCTCTGTCATTGTAGTCCCCCCTCTCTCTCTCTTCCCCACTCTCTCTGTCATTGTAGTCTCTCTCCCCTGCTCTCGCTCTCTCACTCTCTCTCTCTCTCTCTCTCTTATCTCTCTCTCTCTCTCTGTTACTGTAGTCCCTCTCCCCTGCCAATACAGTCGTCCTGAATGCCTGGTCCCAAACCTTAAAATGTCAAAAATTTGCTTAGTCAGATTATTTTAAGACAACCTCTGTCAGCCAAACAAACCTTTTCTAAGACCCCAGGTGGGGAAACATCTCTGGTGAAACGCAGCTTGTAGCCAGCTTCTGATTGGCTCAATGTGATACCAGGTGACCTGCCAGCTGGATGACATCACATGTGTTTGATGTCGCTGTGATATTGTCGCTTGATAATGATAGAGAACACACTCAAAAGTATCCTCAATCGTACAGAATAAAACATTTGGATGGAACCAGTAGTTTAGGATGACTGCTCCCATGTGTAACCTGATAATTTTATAGATCAAATATAATAGATCATATTTAATCATCACATGTGAGCCAGCCCATTAAAGACTGAGTCACAATTCTGCTGTTTGACGGACAGCTCAGACACCCTCGGCTCCGCTGGCCCTGATGCCGCCCCCGCCCTCCGGAGCCAACCAGCCAATCACTGTGTCCCGTCTGCAAATGCAGCTCCACCTGCAGGGCCTGCAGCAGAACACCAGCACCTTGCGTAAGCAGCTCTCACAGCTGCGTCACATCCAGGTGAGTCCCCAACACGTGTGTGTGTAGACAGGTGTGTGCGGACGTGTGCGTGTTCAGGTACGTGACGAGTTGAGTCGGACCAGGTGTGCAGCCAAATGTGTGCGCATGCTAGCTCCAGACCCCTGAAGACTTCTCATGACCGGGTGGCCGTGTCCCATCCCCCAGCTGGAGAACCAGGACGAGGTTCTGTCCCTGCTGAGGCAGACGGAGTCGGAGCTCAGCCTCATGATGCTGGAGGCCATGCGCACTCAGGAGGACCCGCTGCAAAGGCAGCGCCTCCTGGTGGAGGAGGAGAGGCTGAAGTACCTCAACCAGCAGGAGCTCCTCATCCAGCAGCTGCAGTGAGTTCTCCTCCCCCAACACCCCCTGCCCACCCCACCCATAACTGAGATCTGCTGCAACACTCACACTGCCTCAATTCTGGATACTTCTTTATACTTTTAAATGAAGGGCTCAAAATATATCTGCAACGGTCTTCATTATTGTACCTTCCTATACCTTTATTTTACATTGTTAGTGGTGACAGCGTACTATGGGCGCTTCCACACTGTATAATCCTGGCTCTACTGCAGTGTCTGTGGGAGGGGACATGATTTATACTCCATACTCAATACATCCCGGCATACTGGGTACAGTTTCAAACCATGATGTCTCTCTCTCTCTCTCTCTCTCTCTCTCTCTGCCAGCGACCTGGAGCGCTCGGTGGAGGCTCTTCAGAAGAACCTGACGATGAACCAGGGCTTGGTGACGGAGCAGGAGGTGGAGCAGAAAAGCAAGGAGCTCCGCAGGCTGGGAGAGACACTCACCGAGCTCAAGAGTCAGTACAACCCTATCTTGCTTTCGATATCGTAATATCGTGATATGACATACTAGGGGTGTGCAAAAGATGATCCGATACGTATCTAGATACATGGGTTACGATACGATTCAGGACGATACATTTTTAAAACGATTCGGTTCGATTTGATTCAGTAGGGATTCGATACGATTCAATACGATTTGATTGGGATATGATACATCTGATAGAGTCCTTGTTTAAAGTAGACAATCATTTTACATTATGAATTAACATAAGTCAATTCTGGGTTCAGTCTATCTGCAGGCATCCTAGACCAAGATGGAAACACAGTGGCACAAATAGAACCAAGTGTAGAACCAATAGAAACTCAGGAGAACCAATAGAAACTCAGTAGAACCAAGAGTAGAACCAATAGAAACTCAGTAGAACCAAGAGTAGAACCAATAGAAACTCAGTAGAACCATTAGAAACTCAGCAGAACCAAGACTAGAACCAATAGAAACTCAGTAGAATCATTAGAAACTCAGCAGAACCATGAGGAGAACCAATAGAAACACAGTAGAAGCATGGGTAGAACCAATAGAAACACCGTAGAACCAAGAGTAGAACCAATGGAAACTCATTAGAACAAATATAAACTTAGTAGAACCATGAGTAGAATCAATAGCAGCACAGTAGAACCAGGAGTAGGACCAATAGAAGCACAGTATAACCAAGACTAGAACCAATAGAAACTCAGCAGAACCAAGAGGAGAACCAATGGATACACAGTATGATAACCATGGCTAGAGATTAGGAAAGGAGGGGAGATGAAGAGGCAGGGAAGGACAACACGTGCCGGTGTAGTTAAAGGTGAAGTAGAAGGTTCTGTCATTCAGCGGAGGAGAGTTCAGAGTTCAGAGTTCAGAGAGAGAGTCTGAGACGGACAGAGTGGACAGTACTGTAATGAAGAACCTGCAGGTGTGCGGCAGCTCATGAATATTCATGAGCCGATGGCAGCCAGTCACGAACAGACAGGAGGCCTAACCACCCCCGTCACCCGCCTCAATTAAAACCAGGGTGTCACTCATGAATACTCATGAGTGACTTCAGCATCACCTGAGTGCACAGTGGCCCGCCTCTCCTCTCCCCAGCTCTGGTGCATTGTGGGTATGTGTATGATTTATTCATGTGCAGGGGTGAAATGTAGTTTAAGGTATGATTTTTAAGACGTTTGACACAGTTGTCAGTGGGCGTATAATTCACACCATGAATAACATTCATTTGTATGCACTACCACTTAAAAAACACACAGAAATTGAACTAAGCTTGTTAGACTTCTGCACTTTGTCCCGTTGTCTTTAGAAACTTGATTGTGCGGCACTTGGAATATCGTTTGCACAGATTTAATTTGAATATAAATTCAATGTGCTTTGATTCTCAGCCTCACTTGGCAGTCACTTGGGATGACACAATGTAAATATTGATACCATCTCTCTCCGTACGCCCGCTATCACAGATCAAATCCGCAGCCATTGATCCCCACATCCAGCCTCCTTTATCCAGTATCCCTGTTGTGTCCTACAGTAACCATCTCAGTACTATTAATTTATTAATTTTTCTTATAGCAGATGCTTTTATCCAGAGCGGCGACGTACAGTGAGTTCACGTACGGGTCATTCGGAGAGCGGACAGGGGTGTTCCCGCTCCCAGCCGGAAGGTGCTGCTTCCGACCCCAACGTCTGACTAACGTCTACCCCGGAGGCAGCCTTGTGTGAGACCCCTGCCTGCTGCTTAGCAACAAGAGTTCACCCCGAGTTACTTAGAGTCCACATCCACTGTATCTGCATGGAGGTCTGGGCGATATGGCCCAAAATATTCCATCCTGACGATATCAGTCATCAATATCTCGATAACGATACATATATCACGGTATAGCCTTGCATGTTTTCTGATAAAAATATAAAATCACATTGTAAAGCCTATTTTAGTATACTCCTGATTTTTTATTAACAATAATAATCAGTAATGTGGATATAATAACTAAAGGCCAAAAGGATCAGTAGTGAGAAGGAATCTGTGATTCTTACATATTAGCTTTAAAACGTATGTCATAGGGGTGTAACAAATAACCGATTTGAATCGGAAAATCGGTTTTGATTTAAAAGATGCGAGTGCATCGGTACACGGACCCCTGGATCGGTCTAAACGTAGCATGAACCGGCCGATGGCCCGATCACAAAGTTATGAATCGGTTTTATGTTGTTGCTGTGCTGCTGAATCCTCCGTCTGCTCAGTGTCTGCAGCGCTCTCTCTCACACACACACACACACACACACACACACACACACACACACACACACACACACACACACACACACACATTAAACTCTCGCGAGACTTGTCATAGTAATGTTAGATAGCTGCTCTGTTTGCGAGGGAAAGACAAAAAATGTCCGATACGATTCACAACGTGAACGCATGTTACATTGCAAAACAACACTTTAAAAGACTGATATTCTATAAGAGTTCTTACAGTTTGACACTTTGTTGTGTTCTGTTTGCAAAAAAATGTGCACAAGGGATGTCTTGAAATTGTTATAATTTTCTACCTCAGTAGTTCATTGTTCCTGATCTGAGCCTACACAGACCTCTCCACAACTTTGGCTCTAATTTGTGCCAACAGTGAAATTGAATAGTTTGTTTTATTGTCAGAGGGGCTTTGTAAAGTTCTTAAAATGCAATATGTTACACTAATAAACATGACATGTTTCTGAATTCACATGTCAAAAGTGACAAAATACTTGTTCCCTGGTCTTTGATAAATCTATTTGAAGGTAAGCAATGCCTGTGTGTGTGTGTGTGTGTGTGTGTGTGTGTGTGTGTGTGTGTGTGTGCGTGTGTGTGTGTACCTGCGTAGAGAGGACAGTGTGTCGGTCATACAGCTACATCTCTTCAGCAGGGCATCCAGTCTGTGAGGCTCCTCCTTCAGGAACTTAACCGCCTCCACCTCCACCCTCAGCACCACCCGCATCTTGCTCTGCAGGCTGGGGAACTGGTCTGCAGAAGGTGGAGGACAGAGAACAGTGGTTATGGGCAGGATCGTCTCATGGAGAGATTCTGGGTTCAGTCTATCTGCAGGCATCCTAGACCAAGATGGAAACACAGTGGCACAAATAGAACCAAGTGTAGAACCAATAGAAACTCAGGAGAACCAATAGAAACTCAGGAGAACCAAGAGTAGAACCAATAGAAACTCAGTAGAACCAATAGTAGAACCAATAGAAACTCAGTAGAACCATTAGAAACTCAGCAGAACCATGAGGAGAACCAATAGAAACACAGTAGAACCAAGAGTAGAACCAATAGAAACACAGTAGAACCAAGAGTAGAACCAATAGAAACTCAGTAGAACCATTAGAAACTCAGCAGAACCATGAGTAGAACCAATAGAAACACAGTAGAACCAAGAGTAGAACCAATAGAAACACAGTAGAACCAAGACTAGAACCAATAGAAACTCAGTAGAACCATTAGAAACTCAGCAGAACCAAGAGGAGAACCAATGGATACACAGTATGATAACCATGGCTAGAGATTAGGAAAGGAGGGGAGATGAGGAGACAGGGAAAGACAACACGTGCTGGTGGAGTTAAAGGTGAAGTAGAAGGTTCTGTCATTCAGGGGAGGAGAGTTCAGAGTTCAGAGAGAGAGTCTGAGACGGACAGAGTGGACAGTACTGTAATGAAGAACCTGCGGGTGTGCGGCAGCTCATGAATATTCATGAGCCGATGGCAGCCAGTCACGAACAGACAGGAGGCCTAACCACCCCCGTCACCCGCCTCAATTAAAACCAGGGTGTCACTCATGAATACTCATGAGTGACTTTAGCATCACCTGAGTGCACAGTGGCCCGCCTCTCCTCTCCCCAGCTCTGGTGCATTGTGGGTATGTGTATGATTTATTCATGTGCAGGGGTGAAATGTAGTTTAAGGTATGATTTTTAAGACGTTTGACACAGTTGTCAGTGGGCGTATAATTCACACCATGAATAACATTCATTTGTATGCACTACCACTTAAAAAACACACAGAAATTGAACTAAGCTTGTTAGACTTCTGCACTTTGTCCCGTTGTCTTTAGAAACTTGATTGTGCGGCACTTGGAATATCGTTTGCACGGATTTAATTTGAATATAAATTCAATGTGCTTTGATTCTTAGCCTCACTTGGCAGTCACTTGGGATGACACAATGTAAATATTGATACCATCTCTCTCCGTACGCCCGCTATCACAGATCAAATCCGCAGCCATTGATCCCCACATCCAGCCTCCTTTATCCAGTATCCCTGTTGTGTCCTACAGTAACCATCTCAGTACTATTAATTTATTAATTTTTCTTATAGCAGATGCTTTTATCCAGAGCGGCGACGTACAGTGAGTTCACGTACGGGTCATTCGGAGAGCGGACAGGGGTGTTCCCGCTCCCAGCCGGAAGGTGCTGCTTCCGACCCCAACGTCTGACTAACGTCTACCCCGGAGGCAGCCTTGTGTGAGACCCCTGCCTGCTGCTTAGCAACAAGAGTTCACCCCGAGTTACTTAGAGTCCACATCCACTGTATCTGCATGGAGGTCTGGGCGATATGGCCCTACACACACACACACACACACACACACACACACACACACACACACACACACACACACACACACACACACACACACACACACACACACACCACACACCACACAACACAAACACACACACACACACACACACACACACAGAATCACAGCAGCTATTGTTTAATAAGGGTCCATTTAAGGGTGAATGATACTTCTGTGTTGGTCTCTATGTCACTACTGCTAGCATTAGTTCCAGCTAACGTTAGCTCTGTCGCCCCAATTAGCTTTGTGTCTAGCATTAGCTGGCGCTTGCATTAGTTGATGCTAGAATTAGCTTTGGCTAGCATTAGCTGAGGGTAATGGTGGCACCGCGGCCAGCGTTAGCTCCAGCTAGCACCAGCTCCGGCGTGGCAGTTCTGATGGCGTGCTGTGTGTGGTCAGTGTGTTGTATCCCCACTGTACGTACAGACAGGTCAGCGAGGGCGTGTGGAAGGGTCCCGACGACCTCTCCAAGAGGTCGGAGGTCACGGGCCGGGGGGGCCCCGACATGGAGCTCCTCAATAGTCCGCCCCTGAGCGACCTGAGCGACCTGAGCAGCGGCGGAGGCTGCGGCGTGGCGGGGCTGGCCAACTGGATGCCCAGCCTGGGGAGCGAGGCAGACGGGTCGGGTCCGGACCAGGACCCCCTACTGAGCTTCAGGTCCAGGGGTCTGGAGGAGCTGACCTCCCGGCGCTCGGGGGACAAGAGTGTGTCGGCTGAAGTCCGTCTGGTAAACACACAGCTGGATCTATACATATATACATATATGTATACCTTTTGTTTTATATATCAGAAATCAGAAACAGCTTTATTGCCTTAGTTTTTGCAAACAAGGAATGTGCTTTTGTGCAATTGGTGCCTAAGATTGTGTGTATACAGACAGAAGAGTCATCTATATTGTAGGCTATATATGTGATATTTTATACATAGTTTATATAGGTTTTATATGTTATTTGTGGTATATTGGTTATGCCATATGTTATCTTCTATAGGCAACAGAACCACAGGGAGGAGAAGAGGGCCATCTGTATTACAAATGTTATATATTATATATAGCTTATATATGTTTTATATGTTATTTGTTATATAGGTTATGCTATAAATGTTATCTTCTCTATAGGCTGCAGAACGGGACTGGGAGGAGAAGAGGGCCAGCCTGACCCAGTTCAGTGCCCAGGACATCAACCGTCTGCTGGAGGAGACGCAGGCGGAGCTCCTGAAGGCGCTGCCGGACCTGGAGCTGGCCGCCCGGCACGCCTCCAAGCCCGTGGTGCCCCCCAAGCCCCACATTACCATGACCATGACCTCCAGCTCGGCCACGCCCATGCCCACGGTCCAGGCCACGCTCCCCGCCGTACAGGCCCCTCCCCCCAGTGGAGGCGGGGTCAGTGGTGGTGGGGCTGGTGGTGGTGGTGACACCCAGCCCGGCAAGGTGCAGCTAGCCGCCCAGAAGCTGAACAGCATGGAGGGCGGAGGGTCCCGGCGCGGCTCCAGTGAGTTCCAATCGTGGTCCGCAACATAAACGACTCTGCGAAAAATGATCACTGAAAAGTTGGATTGTTGATGTCGATGGTTGATGGTCAACTCTCAATGGTCCAATGGCTTTTCTTTTCACATAAATTAATTAATTTAAGATAAGATAAGATAGAACTTTATTCATCCTGAAGGAAATTCTTTTAAGAATAAAAAAAACCATAAGAATAAAAACAATAAAAGAATAAATGTACCATGTATAAGCCTGATAAAATAACAATAAAAGTAAGATATATTTAGTAAAAAAATAAGTTAGCAATGGTAATGAATAAAAACAATAGAATAATAAATGTACCGTGTATAAGCCTAAATGAAAAATGTAGGTAAGACAACAAAACGAGTTGGCAGTGGTATTGAGAAGAAGTAATGTACCCCGCATCGGACTGGCTGTGTGTTTATGTGTGTGTGTGTGTGTGTGTTTATGTGTGTGTGTATTTATGTGTGTGTTTATGTGTGTGTGTGTGTGTGTGTGTGTCTTCCAGCTGAGCTGAGTGTGGGGCGTTACCGCACAGAGAAGCCCTCCAAGTCCCCGCCCCCGCCTCCACCTCGCCGCAGTTTCCCATCGGCCCATGGCCTGACGACCAATCGCATCGGAGAGCTCATCCTCACCCCCAAGACTGCCAAGGTACCCTAACCTAACCCTAACGACCCTTGACCCCTAACCTTATTCCTGAGCCTGACCCCTGACCCCCTCCATGTCGTTGTTCTTCTCCCTCTCGCTCCGGTGACTAATCTGTACTTGGTCTTATTAGTAGTACTGCCACAGTTAGTATCTGGTACTCAACGCGTCTCGTCGGCCATCTTGGCTCCAACAGGAAGAGGAGGAGCCTTGTCAAGGCGGTGGTGAAGCTACGGCGAGCTCCGTCCGACGCCCCCCGCCCCGCCTCCACGCCGCCCGTCATCTCCGCCACGGCCGTCTGCGACGAGGATGATGAGGACAAGATCCTCGCTGAGCTGGAGGTAAGAGTTCCTGACTGGACTTAATCTATATCCATATATCGCTTGTTCTTTCACATTTGGATCAAATTCATTATTCTGGTGAATACTACTCACCAAAAAGGTGTTTGGGGTTAGTTCCTGGCCTCAAAGAATACAACGCGATTCGATATTCATTTTCTGATCGTCATGTTTAATCTGAAGTTAAGGTTTAAGTTCAGTTAAACTTTCTGTTAATCCCTCCATTCGCCACCATACACCGTATCCAGATGTTGAGAACATGTTGTGTTTGTTGTTTGCGGTGACAGACTGGTAACACCTTAATGGTTTCTTCATGCTAACATGCCAGTATGCTAACACTGTTGACATGCCGGCATGCTAACATGCCGCTATGTTAACATGTCGACATGCTAACATGCGTTTACCGCAAAAACACCCCCCTCTCCCCTTCCCCCCATGCCTCCCCAACCAGATATTTCAGAGAGCTCCTGTTCTATGTAGTCCCAAACCCAGGGCCCCATCCAGGCCTTCCTGATCCCAGGACAGGTAAACCAGCCTCCACCTATAGTCTGGAGCCTCCACCTCCACCTGGGCCTAGCTCCTCCTCTTCTCCCACCTGGGACTATTGCTTCCTCCTGGGACTAGCTCCTCCTCTTCTCCTACCTGGGGCTAAACTCCCCCCCTTCTCCCCCCTGGGACTAGCTCCTCCTCTTCTCCTACCTGGGGCTAACCCCCCCCCCCCCACCCCCCCTTTCTCCCCCCTGGGACTAGCTCCTCCTCTTCTCCTACCTGGGGCTAACAATAAGATAAAATAAAATAAGATAAAACTTTATTAATCCCGAAGGAAATTCCTTGTGGCCAGAGGTTCCATAGGAGAAAAAAGAAAATAACAAATGTACAAATTTACAATGAATCTAAGCCTAAGAAAAATATTAAAATATAAGAATATAGGTAAGATATTCAGTCAGCAAAACAAGTTGGCAATGATATTGAGAAGTAGTAGTAGTGAGGAGTAGTATTGCACATGAGAAATATTGCACATGATGATGAAAATTAATATTATATGGTAATAATTGAAGGGAAATAATAATAATGGTGAGAAGTAGTATTGCCTGGGACTATCTCCTCCTCTTCTCCTACCTGGGGCTAAACCCCTCCCCTTCTCCCGCCTGGGACTATCTCCTCCTCTTCTCCTACCTGGGGCTAAACCCCTCCCCTTCTCCCGCCTGGGACTAGCTCCTCCTCTTCTCCTACCTGGGGCTAAACCCCTCCCCTTCTCCCGCCTGGGACTAGCTCCTCCTCTTCTCCTACCTGAGATTGAACTCCTTCCCTTCTTCCTTCCTTGTTTTACATAATGTCTGGAAAATGTATAAATAGATAAGCAGATATTTAGTTAAAGTTGTACAGATAGTTGTATAGATTTAGTAAGATTAGTAAGATAGCTAGAAATATAGTTGGATAGCCATATATATTCAGATATAGTTAGAAATATAGATATTAAGTTGTATAAACCATAAGGAGAACTTGACAGGTTGGAAAAAACAACAACACGATAAATTTATCAGCCAGTGAGACCTCAGGGCCACTGCCATTTTATATCCCGTCACTTTAATACACACACACGCGCACACACACACACACACACACACACACACACACACACACACACACACACACACACACACACACGCACACGCACACACACATACGCGGTCACACTTGCAAACGCACACTCACAAACAGACTCAGACATGCCGACAAGGGTACAAGGACACACACACACACAGACACACAGACACACGCACACACACACACACACAAACTTCCAGCCAAGATGTATTAAAAATTGTCGCTCAGGCACAACATTCCAATCACAACAAATCAACAGCGGAATCAATATGTCACCATGTTGAGAGAGAGAGAGACCAGAGCAGGAAGAGAGGTAGAGTGAAAGAAAGAAAGAGAGAGAGAGAGAGAGAGAGAGCGAGATGGGAAGGGAGGGGGGGGAGGAGAGAGAGACATACTGTAGTGAGCGGAGAGAGCGAGAGGGTCATACAGGGACACCCCCCCCCCCCCCCTCCCCACCAGTATGCAGCATTGTACTGCACATGCTCAGCTCTCTAAATATACCAGCCAACGTTTAATATTTCATACTCATGTGCTTTACAATAGAGTAACCTACAGCTGTGTGGTTTCCTGGCCCAGTTTATTATCTTCAGCTCTAAATGTTCCCCATCCTCCTCCTCCTCCTTGTCCTCCTCCTCCTCTTTAATTCTCCTTCCTCCTCCTCCTCCTCCTCCGACGTCTAAATCTAAATCTAAAACCCTCCAGTCTCCAGAAACGCACAAAAAAAAGAGTAGGTAGTAGATGTTTGCGGCGATGATCTCCCCGTTTGGATGCAGAGCGTTCTATTATGTTTTCTTTTGCGCGGTGCCGTGGTGTGATGGAGAGTAATGGTTCATGTTACGGCGAGGACGGCTCGTATCTCTCTCTCTCTCTCTCGCTCTCCGCTCTGTGGAGATACGAGGTGTTCCGGTCTCGTGGTGGCGAGACCTCCGAGACCTTGCCTCGCCCCGAGATGTTGTTGCCACGGCGATAAGGAGGTCTTAGATGACAGTTAAGGCACTGGGATGGGAGATAGTTTCTAACCGAACGATATTTGTGCTATTATTTTATTTATTTATGTCAATTTCGTATCTTATTATGGCTTTGCCGTGATTTGGCCAGCCGTGCTACTAAGAGGGGAGTGGAGGGATTTTCTAGCCAAGATTTCGAGGAAACAAAGTGGATGTTTATTGCTAAATGATCAAATATTAGCTTAAGGTTACACTTAAGGTTAGCCAAAACTACAAAACTATCTGTGTGTGTGTGTGTGTGTGTGTGTGTGTGCGTGGGTGAAGCATGGTTACAGTGTTTTCTGACCCGAATCCACATGTTTCCGCAACTGCCCCCGACTGCGCTAAAATGACACCCACGTCCCCTTCCCGCCCCGCTATGATAACATGGTGCGACCGAGTGCTACAATTGCTTTGTTAATCTCGCTTCATATGAAGCAGATTTGCAGGCTACCCTAATTTCAAGGTACTATTTAATTGTAAAATTTGCCTCACTTGTTGCCACCCTTTTCAGTGGCCTGTGAGTACGGTCTTTTATGAGTGATGTGTTTTGATTAATGAGCAACACAAATGCATAGTCAATGTTTGACTTTGTAGCGTAATAGGCTTTCTTTATTTGGGCAAAACGCTATCGAATAAGAAACACAGACCAGCTGAAATATTACAATCACAAAATAAAGAGGCATTGGCAATGCAAAGATAAGTAACAAATCCAAGAGTCATTGACCGAGGCAACAATGAAAAGCTTTCTTTAAGAATACAATATGTCTTCTTAAAGAAATAACGATACAATGTCCATGTAAGGTAAATAAAATAATCCATCCCACAAGGACAGGAAAAAAAACTACATAATCTTAAAAAAGATTTTGTCTGACAGGCTATAACGGTGCTAATGTATATGCAGTATCACTAATTAGAAATAATTAGGATGGCATATAAGAAATAGCCGACAGCAAGTAACAAAGAAGCTGATTTTAACAAACCCAACCGCCCTCACCCGTGGTTATAGTTGGGTCACGCGGGCCAATTACTCAACCCGCACATCTCTAGTGTGTCTTTAAGTGTGTGTTGTGTGTCTCTACAATGACGGTAACTAACCTCACTAGAAGCTAACCACAATGATTTCAGTGCCTTCAGAGTGTTCCACTTGAACTCCCACTAACGGCCAGCCTGTCTTCCCCCACTCCCCTGCTCCCCCACTCCCCCGCCAGAGTGCCAGTTCGGCCCCTGGGCCGGCAAAGGGCCCCCAGCCCACGGTGGCTGCCCGGCTCAAGAACCTCCAGCAGGGCAGCCTGGAGCGACCCAACAAGACCCGCAAGCAGAAGGAGGACTTTTCATCCAAGACCCCCGGGCAGCAGCAGGTCTTCCACTTCTGAGACAAAGCAAGCACCCCCGGACTGAACGTCTGGCCCTCCAGACTTCCCTCCCTCTCTGCTGTACAAGCGAGAAAAAAACGCACAGGAGACGCCGCAAAAAAAAACGATGAGGTGGAAGAAGAAGAAAAAAAAATTACTAAACATAGAAAAGAAAAGATTTTCAAGAGCACTTATCGATGTGTGTTTTCGGTATTTCAGTTACTGGATCTTAAACTAGCTTGCGTAGAGAACACGTTTCGTTGTACAATAATGTCGGTGTCTTGCTTTTTCCCGCCCGAGGAAGCTGTTGGTTGTATTCGTGACAGATTAAGCTAGCTGTACCACAATAAGTAACTTTAGCACATCATTTAGCCTCCAGCGTCAGCCTATAGCCTCTGAACTGGAACACACGGCAAGTTGTCCATCACCATCCACATAATCCCCTTCATCCTCCTCCTCCTCCTCCTCCATTATCTGACACCAGTAGGTTGAATCAATGCTTGGATGCTCTGCATAGTTAAGATGGTGGGTGGATGTTTTCCACACAAAAAACGAGTCCTTATGGGGACTGCAGGTTTAATGAGGACCACGGCCTCAGATACGTCTACCAACCACACATTGTGTTTTTAGGAAGTGTGTTTCATCTACATGTATGGTTGAGGGGAACATGTGTTAAAAAAACAAAAGTACGACCAAAAAGAAAGACGTGATGCACGTATAGAAGGCTAAGTGAAGAGTGAGGGACACAAAGGGACATGGGAACTGTTGCAATGCATTCTGGGAGGTCAGCCAGAAGAAGTTGTAGGTCGACTCGATAACTGGCGATAAGAGTTCCCATCACAGCCTGATGGCGATCACTTCCTGCAAAGTCAACGCCCAGACCATCCCACGGTCATCCACTAGGGCTCTGGCGTCGAAGAAGCACAACGTTGCGCATGAAACTAGCCCATGGGGGAGCTGTAACCTTGACGACCGCCGCCGTTTAGAATCACATGCCCCGCAGATGCCGCCATCTGGTCACATGACCCTGCTCTGGGCACACGACCCTGCTCTGGGCACACGACCCTGCCCTGAGCTACACGCTAGGACTGCTGTAAACATGCTGGACACCCAGTGAGACGGTGCTCCCTTATTATGCAGCTCTCTCAGACTCTGCCCTCCCAAGACCTCCAACCTCCTCCTAACCTCCCTACTGCCTCCTCCTAACCTTCCTAAAGCCTCCTCCTAACCTCCCTACTGCCTCCTCCTAACCTCCCTAATGCCTCCGACTAACCTCCCTAAAGCCTCCGACTAACCTCCCTAAACCTCCTCCTAACCTCCCTACAGCCTCCTCCTAACCTCCTCCTAACCTCCTGACAGCCTCCTCCTAACCTATTGACAGCCTCCTCCTAACCTCCCTATACAACCTCCTCCTAACCTCCCTATCCATCCTCATGTCTATACTGGATTCCATCCATCCATCCATCCATCCATCTAGTGTATTAGTATTCGATGAGCGCTGATGCAGTCAGACAGGTCTCAGTGTCACCGCGCCACAACCAGCCGCCTGCAACGCCTCTTGTTCCGTCGTCTCTCTAGAAGCTCCTTCAAGCTTTTTTAATCCCTCTGAGCGTCTGGGCTAAGGAGGCTAACGCCCCGGCCGCTCTAAGCCAGCGACCTCAGAGGCCTGGTGATCGCACAGCAAAACACGGCCGGGAAACGCCTGCTCTGTCTCTTCTCAGCTCTTTAAGTCCCTTTGGACTCTGTTGGTCACGGTTCTCTATGTGGGTCTGGCATCCTGTGGCCTGTTTTCCATGCACATGTGCTGCTGGCTTGGCCTGACTCAAAAGTCTACCAAAAAATGTATCGAATCCATGGTCCAAATTTCAAAGTAGTCGCACTCGTTTAGTCTTTTTTGCACACATTGGTACTCAAAAAGGATAGTTTCCACGCTACACATATTGAAAGTTAGTTTAAACTGTATTTGATACAGTCTATGTGCGTTACATTCACACTGGAGCTGCACGGCTCACGCAGCTTTTAACCTGCTTTTTACTGTCATAGAGTTAGCAGTATAGGCCTACACTTCTAAATAGCGATTTTAATGTGATATCCATTGGGAACATTTTGAAATATGAGACACATCTGGATTGATTGCGTTTTAATTGTTGTGGGCTGTTGTTTGGGTACTTTATAATTCGCCCATTGTGTTGAGATATTGACGAAGTTGAAGTGATGGCTCTATAGAGAGGGGTGCTGCTTCCCGACGGCTTCGATCAGAAGCTCTCTCTCCTGGGCAGGCAGTCACCGCTAGACACTCCGGAATCATACAGGTGATAGACTTTAGTTCCTTGCATTAAATTGCTGTAAATATCTGAATATCTAGCATGAATATCTATTGAACATTCAATATCTGACGTCATCACAACCCGTTTGGAGATTTGGAAACGTCGGAAAGTCGGCTCATTTAAACTGTTAATGGAAACACAAATCAACACGTCATGGTTTGACGTCGGTGCGTGCAAACGTGCCAATGGAGTAGCCCAACTGGCACACATGAATGTGTAACTGTAACTGAGTATAGCTGATAGCGCTGAGGCTAACTGATAGCACTGGAATTATCTGGTAGCACTCAGGCTACCTGTTAGCGCTGAGGTTACCCGGAAGCACTGAGGCTAACTGTTAGCTCTGAGGCTAGCTGGTAGCACTGAGGCTAATTGTTAGCACTGAGGCTAACTGTTAGCTCTGAGGCTAGCTGGTAGCGCTGAGGTTAGCTAGAACTGAGGTCATTTAGCTGCATATCATCTCTCTCCCTCCCTCCCCTTGCTGCACTCAGCTGTCTCAGCTGTCCATCCTCCTCCTCTTCCTTCTCTCTCTCTTTCTCGTCCTCCTCCTCACAATCCATCTCCCTTATTCCCCCTTTCCTCTGTGAGAGAGAGAGAGAGAGAGAGAGAGAGAGAGAGAGAGAGAGAGAGAGAGAGAGAGAGAGAGAGAGCTGAATGAGGACAGATAGCCTGTGGTAAGACTTTAACAGCAGCATCACTGCATCGTTCTGCTTACATACAGCCCCTCTCTCTCTCTCTTTCTCTCTCTCACCCTCTATCCCTGTCTCTCTCTCTCTCTCTCTCTCTCTCTCTCTCTCTCTCTCTCTCTCTCTCTCTCTCTCTCGCTCTTGCTCTTTCTTATGCTGATGCACCAAGCTTCCCCAGTGGCCAATAAGGAGACAGAAGCACAGAATGTTATTACACACACAGAAACACACGTGCACGCACACACACACACACACACACACACACACACACACACACACAACACACACACACACACACACACACACACACACACACACACACACACACACACACACACACAACACACACACACATACACAACACACACACACACACACACATACTCCCCTGGGTCCCTTTGGTTTGTGAGTAAAAGTTTTGCTTTTCTCTTCCTGCATGGCTTCCCTCCTCTCCTCCCTCTCCTCCTCTCCTCTCCTCTCCTCTCCTCTCCTTTCCTCTCCTCTCCTCTCCTCTCCTCTCCTCTCCTCTCCCCTCTCTTCTCCTCTCCTCCTCTCCTCTCCCCTCTCTTCTCCTCTCCTCCTCTCCTCTCTTCTCTTCTCCTCCTCTCCTCTCCCTCCCTCCTTCTCACACACCGATGGGCAGCCGTGTGTGGGATCCCCTGTCCTGTTAACAGGAGTACTGCTATACTCCTGGTAGTATTAGTAGTAGTATTAGTAGTAGTACTAGCCTACTAGCGGAAGATGAAGGAAGAAATTAAGCTAAACCACCTCTCTACCTGAGTGCTGTCTGCAGCCAGGTGCATTCTGGGACAAACCTGAGTTGGATTCATTAAATATAAATCACATTAAAGTATAGTATACTATATATATATAGATAGATCTATATATACCAATACCATCTGTTCTTGTTTTAAAGAGATTACTTTATTAACATGTATACAAAATAAATGTCATCTATGTTTTATAAAATCAAGCATTTTTGTATTTTTATACGAAGCAGAGGGGTATTCCCGCGGGCCGTGTGCAGTTTACATGGTTTAGTTTTACAACGTTTTCAACCACAGACCATGCAACCGTTCATCCCTCTAGCCAGAGGCTGTAGTCTATATACAGTAATACGTACACCAGTGGAAGCATGAGGCCTAGCCTGCTGTCTGTCTGTCTGTCTCTGTGTGTCTGTCTGTAGCGACCAGCCAACACCCAACCCCCCCACCCCCCCCTTAACAAAACACACACACTCAGGTGCGGTCGCTGGTTCACCAAACTGCTAGTTAACGCTTATGGAGACACGAACTGTCTACCAATCACTTGTTGATAGTTTTATAGTGATGCTATAAAACACAAAATGTTGGCACAAATATGAGTGACACAAAAAAACTGAGCTTATTATATTTATTGATCAGGTAAATGTGTGGTAAAAAAAAAATCAATAGAATATCATGCACACATACCGTACATACACACATCTGGTGCGTTTGATCGGAAAACCCAATTTCCGCGTGTCCGGGATGAATAAAGTTCATCTTATCATGGTATCATACCCAGGTAGCGGTTCGTCGCCGGCGTTAACTGTCAGTTTATGGGAACCCACGAACGCAGTATTCCTGAGAAAACCTGAACCTCGAGCCCATAAAGTATCCGTCTTCCTCCTGAAGTACCTCTGGTACCCGAGTACGGTCAGAGTACTCGGCCCAAGCGTCTAATCAATGAGTATAAATGGTTATCGGTGTTCCTGTACAGTATATATATATAAATATATATATTCAACAAAGTAACAATACAATACAGATTAATTTTTACGTGAGCTCTTGTTTTTATTTTTATTCTAGTATTTTTTATAGCCAGTATTCTGACATGTGGCATGTGTACTGTAAACATTCCTGGACTACTCTGCACGCTGGCCCCCCTCCCCCCCCCCGCCCGCCCCCCCGGGGTCTAACTGTAATGTATGAATACTACTGTAATACTGTATGTATACTACTGTAATATTGTACGTATACTACTGTAATACCTGTGATTGGGAGCACATGAAACAGGAAACAATCAAGTGTACAGCAACAAGCTTTTCTATGACGTTCGCCTCCTCTTCCTCCCCACCCACCCCTCAACCCTACGAGAGGGCAGTGAGAAAAACAGAGTATATTATATATTCAAAGTATTACTTCAACTATTGTACATCCACTTCCTGTTGTCGAGTGTGGGAGTTATGCTTGTCTGTCGTTTGTGAACCGTGAAGAGTTAATTAAGTACTTGTGTACCACAACACCAAATACCAACATTGGGGAGCGGCTGTGAGGACGGAGTGCGAGCGGTACTGAGAGACGGTGGCTGCTTTTGTACGTTCCTGTCGTGTTTTTGTGACAATAAAGTTGACCCTCTTGTAAAAAAAAACAAACCCCAACAAAACGCTTGTTTCACTGACTGCTCTGGAAGGAGAATGTTGCAAGGATTTCAGGGGCGACGTCGTCGAAGAAAGATTCACGCGACGGGGATGCTGACGGATGGACGGCTAGTACCGCAGGTAAGCTGTGTTTCGTATGTGTATTGTGGTTCTCTCATTATATTTTATTGCAATTATTATTATTATATTAAATAATATTGAAGAGATGTCCCCTTTGACCTCGACAACGTCTAATGACCTTGACTGGGCTCACGTCATCATTATGTATATGTACGTTTTTTTTATATCCTAAATAACTAGTTATGTTTTGTTCTGTTCTGTTCGATAGCTCAACCATCCTGACCTTCCATCCCCGTCAGATTATCAGAGATCCATCTAATCTAATCTAATCTAAATACAATATGCTTTGTAATCCACGGGTCAGTTTTGTACCTGACCTTCAGCTGTTCCAGACACAGCCCAACGGTACTCACAGTAAGTTGCCGCTTATCCGGGGCCGGGTCGCGGTGGCAGCCGGCTAAGCAGGGCCCCCCAGGCTTCCTTCTCCCCAGCCACACTCTCTAGTTCCTCCTGGGGGGTCCCGAGGCGTTCCCAGGCCAGACGAGATATATAATCCCTCCAGCGGGTTCTGGGTCTGCCCCGGGGTCTCCTCCCAGTTGGACGTGCCCGGAAAACCTCTAAGGGGAGGCGCCCGGGGGGCATCCTAATCAGATGCCCGAACCACCTCAGCTGACTCCTTTCGACGCAAATGTAAATCAAGAGCTTTGCCTTCCGGCTCTTCACCACAACGGACCGGTACAGCGCCCGCATTACTGCAGACGCTGCACCAATCCGTCTGTCCATCTCCCGCTCCATTTTGCCCTCACTCGTGAACAAGACCCCGAGATACTTGAACTCCTTCGCTTGAGGCAGCAACTCACTCCCAACCCGGAGGGAACACAACCGTTTTCCGGCAGAGAACCATGGCACGTACCAACGGCCCCGGTACCCCATACTCCCGTAGTACCCCCCACAGGATTCTCCGGGGGACACGGTCATAGGCCTTCTCCAAGTCCACAAAGCACATGTAGACTGGATGGGCAAACTCCCATGCCCCCCCCCAACAACCCTGCGAGGGTAAAGAGCTGGTCCACTGTTCCACGGCCGGGACGGAATCGGCATTGTTCCTCCTGAAGCTGAGGTTCGACAATCGGCCGGAGCCTCCTCTCCAGCACCCTGGAATAAACTTTCCCGGGGAGGCTGAGCAGTGTGATACCCCGATAGTTGGAGCACACCCTCCGGTCCCCTTTTTTGAAAATGGGGACCACCACCCCGGTCTGCCATTCCACAGGTACTGTCCCCGACCTCCACGCTACATTGACTAGGCGTGTCAGCCACGACAGCCCGACAATGTCCAGAGCCTTCAGCATCTCAGGGCGAATCTCATCCACACCTGGCGCCTTGCACTGAAGAGCTTTTTGACTACTTCAGTGACCTCTACCAAGGATATGGGTGAGACTTCCCCCGAGTCTTCAGACTCTGCCTCTTCCACAGAGGACGTACTGGTCGGGTTCAGGAGTTCCTCAAAATGTTCTTCCATACATATTCATACAATTCATATTAATAACATTTATACAAATGATCTATCTTTAATATTGGCACAAATGTCATTGACTAGATCTAAGTTTGTCATATTTTTAGGAAGCAGTATTTGTAAAATTACAATTAATGTCTCCTCCTGAACAAAACACAGCACACTGCAGTATAAAATTTTATTAATTTAAAATGTAAAAACAGAAGTAAATAAAGACACTTTCATCCACTTCTATTTTCAGTTGGATTATTATAAACTAGAAATATTAGATCATATTGGAACATTCCTGTGTCTTCAAGGCAAACTATAACAATAATAGTTCACATTTCATTAAAAATATAGCTAATAAAAAATTAAGAATCTTTTAGATTTTTAACATAGATAAATTATCTCAATTGATTTAAGCGTGGACATTTCATTTCATTGCATCCATTCATGTTGCACTTTCATCAAGGTCAAAGTTCAAAGTTCTAACCCTAATAATAAATGCTTTGTTTTGATTGGCTAGAGCAGCTTTTCTTGTATGTTTTTTTCCCCATGATTCATTGCGTGTCCACAGATCCTTACGCTGAACATAACCTCAACCTAAACCTAACCTCCTCTAACCTAAAGTATGAAGCTTCTTGCTCTCATGCATCATGGGAAATGCGTAACTGAAAGCTCTGTCTCGTGTCATCGCTTCTGATTGGTGGCGTTCCTCCCTCTAATGATTGTCTCACAGAACCCGTCCAGATGGAAATCATTAGCATTAGCATGTATATGTGTTCCTCTGAACGCGTACGCGGACGCTCGGAGATGTTCAACAAGATGGCTCCTGGTGTTCCTGGCAGCTGAACCAGGACTGAGGATTCTGGCTTTTTGATTGGGGTGAGCTTGCGTGTCTGAGTGTGTGTATATATATATTATAATGTGACTCTTAATCCTTGGTGGCAGAGGACTGACCTTGTTATGTCAGTTTGAAGGCTGAACATTATATATATATATATATATATATATATATATAAATATATAAATATATTATATATTCTATATTATATTATTCCTGCTTGGCCTCTACATACAGCTATTTGTGTGTCTGCTCTACTTTAATCTACCGGTAGTCTCGTCAAATTTGGTGTCGTCTGGTGTGGTTCTGGTTCTGGTTCTGGTTCTGGCTCTGGTGGTTCAGAGGGAGATGTCTGAGGAGACCTGGAGCTGCTGGGATGTTTTCCACTTGGCACTGCGTCTGGATCCGTCGGCCGGCGGTACGGCTGGTTCCGCAGTCTACGCCGGACAAGGGCAAAAACAAGTCGGACACCCACCAACCACACTTACCGTCAGGGGGGTAAAGACAAATGTCAGTTCCTACATTCCCTTGGAGGAGACAGTGTGTCAGTCAAGACGCTGAGTGGTGGAGCAGGAGGGAAGGAGAGCTGAGCTGCTTCCTCTGCGTCGTTAAAGTCGACATTCAGGCATCCGACCGATCTCTTCACCCACCGGTCGCTGGTTCTTAAGCGTCCTTATCTCGCTTGCTACGTACCGGAACACAGTGGGTGATTCTGCTCACACTCGCCTTCCTAACATCCTCAGGTTGTTCCCTCCTGATCACCACTGCGCAACCCCCCACTGTGTTCCGGTTACCGTAGCAAGCGAGATAGGACACTTAAGAAACCCAGCGACCGGTGGTTGAAGAAGATCGGTCCGGATGCCCTGAAATGTCGACTTTGAACCGACGCAGACGGAAGCAGCTCAGCTCTCTTCCCGTTCTCTGCTCCACCACTCAGCGTCTTGACTGACACACTGTCTCCTCCAAGGGAATGTAGGAACTGACATTTGTCTTTACCCCCCTGACCCCCGCGTCAGGGGAGGTGAGAGACAGTGAAAGCGAAAGAAAGTGAGAAAGTCAGCGGGCGAGAGTGAGGAAGAGTGATTACAGTGAGACGAGCGGTAAGAGAGTGAAAGAGTGGCATACCACAGGGGAGCTAGCGGGGTCTGTCGTCGCTGGAGACGCCGTCGCCGTAGAAACGAGACGAGCGTTTGGCCGAGCGAGCCGTGAAGGGCACGCTCTTAAGAGCTGAGGCACCAGAGAGAGAGAGGGCGGGAAGAGAGAGAGAGAGAGAGAGAGAGAGAGAGAGCGACGAAAACAGGGGAAGGAAGAAAAGAGAGAAGGTTACGGAGAATGTAAATGAAGTGAAAAGGAGACGAGAGCACGAAGGCAAGAAAGACTTTAAATTAAAAAGAGGAAAGGAGTTTTAGGAAGAAAGGCATGAAACCATCTCCTACCCTCTCCATCTCTCACCCTCTCTTACCAACTTCTACCCTCATCTTCCATCTCCACCTCCTACTATATCCTACCATCTCTCCATCTCCCACCCTCTCCTACCGTCTCCAACCACCTCCACCCCTCTCCTACCATGTCAGTGGTCTGGGGGTAGGGGGTAGGGAGGGGGGTGGGGGGTAATCTAGGAGATGTTGCTCCTCCTACCTGTGATGATGTCCTCGATGGCGCCGTCCTTCCCCTCTCTGACCAGCGGAGTGATCTGTCTCTTCCTCAGCTCAGCCATGAGCTCCATCTCCGGTAAAATGGCGGGCCCTCTCAGGACCACCTGGAGGAGGACCCAGAACCGTCAGTCCAGGGAGACCGGCAGCAGAGCCAGAACCAGAGCCAGAAGCGCAGGTGGAGGGGCTTTTGTTAGCTTTTTCTTGTTGGTTTGTCAGTTTAATTACATTTGATATTTAGGCTTTTGGCATGTGCACTTATATAGATGGAAAAATGTATACAGCATTTATGCGAAGCGATTTACAATATTGCCTCACATTCGCCCATTCATACACCGACGGCGGTGTGTCAACCATGCAAGGCGGCAACCAGCTCGTCGGGAGCAGTTAAGGTGAGGTGTCTTGCTCAGGGGCACCTCGCACCAGCAACCTTCTACCGTTCTACCTCCCGAGCCACTGGCGTCTATCCAAAGAGACTTACAACTGAGGCTGAGAACCAGCAAAGCATACAACCAAAATTGGAGCAGCTACAAAAACAAAGCGAACACTAGAACTGAATTTCCCCTCGGGGATGAATAAAGTATCCATCTAATTTAATGGAAACGAAAAATTGTGCTGCACAACTCAAATTTCTACTAAGAACGACTGAACAGAATGCAGAGTAGTTATTGGACACCATTGGACGTCTGTAAACATCTGAGTACCTTGTTATCCATGAATTTGGTTTTGGGTGAAGTGGGTGGACCTTCGGCTGGGATCACTTTCTGTTGCCTTCTCCTCAGCTCATTTTCCCGCTCGGCTTGCTGCACGGGTTAGACTTAGCGTTAGCATAAACCTTTGATATGATTTGACGCATGTAGCGTAACCGTAGTACAGTATACACATATATATATATATGTTGCAGTAGTGTAACAGCGGCGCAGTGAATGTGTAGCGTGAGCGCTAGCATGACCTCTGACCTTGTAGGCCTTGATGAAGCGGGTGAACACGGGGAAGAAGACGGACGGTGTGGTGGTCTTGGGGTTCTCTCCGAAGTACTCCACCACCGTCCCGTACGCCTCCTGGAACACACCAGGGAACGCCGTCCTTACCGGCTCTCTTAACCTCACTATTTAATTATGAGCACTACGACCAATCATTTATCCTAAGCCACTTACGGTGGATTGTATTTAAAAAAAAAATTGTAGATGCGTATATGTCAATAAGGGGCAGGTAGGGGTTAGAATATCTTGCTCAAGGATGGGAGTCAATTCCAGCCTTAGCCACCCATTCAAAAACCACCAAGAGTGTTTTTATATATATATACAGTATATATATATATACATATCTTAACATATATTACGTATATTTCTGCTCCTTAATACTTCTTTATATTCTACTCCACTACATTACCACCCAGATTCAAATTACCAATACAAACATATACAAAAGTTATAGATCTATAAATGAATATAATATTAGATTATATTATGATTATATATAATATTATTGATATTCTAGGTCAGCTGACCTGGGCGGTGTTGGCGGAGGCCACCGTGGTGTCTAGCAGCGAGGCAGTGCTGGACAGGAAGTGACTCAGCACGGCGTTTTTCTCGTTCCTGGTGAACTCGTTCCTGGTGACCTCCATGCCTGTCTCTAGAGCTTGCACGTCCTGTAGGACTCCCTCCAGAGAGACTGGTGGAGAGAGAGAGAGAGAGAGAGAGAGAGAGAGAGAGAGAGAGAGAGAGAGAGAGAGAGAGAGGGGGGTTGGGAGGGGGGGCCAAGGGAGAGCGAGAGTGATTTTACTTTAAAAGTCATAAAATGAGCAGAGGTCAAAGAGAAGATTGCGTCCAACAAGACTAGAGTGGTCAGAGTTTCCACCAATCAGCACTGTAGAGAGCAGCGGCCAAGCTGATTGGTCGATGCGGGCAGCGTTAATGGGATTGGTCCCCAGAGAGACGTTTCTAGAATATAACTCCACATCTGGCGTGAAAGATAACCGTGCTGGTTTATAATCCACATCTGGCTCCATAGATAACAGCATGTAAAGACATTAATCACTTTACTAAAAACGGGAATACATTAACATTTGAGTGTGCCTTTGAAGGTTTTCTTGATATTTTGGGGGACTTTTTGTAACTTTTGTACAAAAAAAGGGACGGGCCTATTGGTAACAACAATAACATTCAGAAATCCTACAAATGTTTGTACAGTACAATGCATTCGACGCAGACAGACAGATTGACGGATGACAGGGAGGGAGGCATTCAGACAGACGGGCAGACAGACGGGTACCCTGGGCAGCCTTGTCAGTGAACTGCAGCTCGGTGTAGAAGCAGTGTAGCTCGGGGTATTTCTGATGGATGATGTCAACAATGAAGTGGAGCAACGTCTGCTTCCTGTCCGTGGATTTGGTCTCCAGCAGCTTCCCAAACAGACCAAGAGAAATAATTTTGGAAGGATTCATGGTGCTGTAGGCCTATACTATACTGCCAAACCATTGTGCAATAATTTTCTGTGATTGTCCATCAAATATATTGTATGTATGTATCTATTGTCTTCTTAAAGTATCGTTAGCTGGGTATTGCAGTCTTAAAATTGTAGTTTTAAAGCATCGCTAGATGGGTATTGTAGTTTGAAGGCACCACTAGCTGTGTATTGTAGTTTTAAAGCATCTCTAGCTGGGTATTGTAGTTTTAAGGCATCACTATCTGTAGTTTTATACATCAGGGTACTGAGGTGACCCACCATGTCCAAGCTTTGCAGCCGGAAGCCATACGCTGCGCCATGCTTACTGCTGTTCATGTAGTTGCCAAACGCTAGAATGATCTGGAGAAGAGAGATTATGAACAACATTAACCACCAGCATACATTATACAGCGACGGTCTGGGACATGAGCCACATTAGCGGAGCCGTGGTCACCTCGAGGATCTTCTTGAGTTTGCTGGACGACTGGATGGACGTGGAGGCGGCGATGACGGCGTTGAGTTGCTGGTGAGAAGGGTTTTTAATAACGTTAAAGGTCACGCTCACAGGGACAGACGTACAGGTTATACCACATGACCATGACTAAACTCAATTTCATGTCAATGTTGAAATGGGGCAAGAATGAATGCCCAAATTAAGATGTTTCATGGATACCAAAAGGGAAATGCTGGTGTTACAGCAGCAGAAAACACAAGAAAATGATTCAAAAAGAGACTTCCACAAACCAGAACATTTTATACTGATAAGCCATGCCTTCGAACCCCCCAATCAGAGCTCACCGACTGGAGGGACACAATGACGCTGGGGAAGTTCCCCATGAAAGTGAGTGTTCTGATTCGCTGGGCCAGCCGGGGAATCTTGCTGAGGCGCACCATGAAGCGGTCTTCCTCTCCCAGCTCCTCCAGGGGGCGCCCTTCACCTTCGTACTTCTGGATGAGCTTCAGCTCGTAGTCGGTGGGCAGGAAGCGCTCCAGGAGCTCCAGGAAGTCCAGGTTCAGTGCTTCCTGGTTGTACCTGAGAACCCAGGAGGTAGATCAGAACCCCCGTGCTGAAAGGTACTTTAACGTTTAATCCCCAATATCCACAGCTTACGAGACTGAGCCGTAATGAATTTGCTTTGGATAAAACGGGCTGCTAAATGATTAAATAGTACATTTTATTTTTAAACACCTGTTCAATTATTTACATTTTCTAGTCAACTAAAATATGCCTTTTGACTGTTTGCTGATGAAGAAATTAAGAAGAGAATTATTGATGATGTTTTGGTGTTTGTTTAGAGACTTTGCCTTATGAGCCTCTTGTTAATGTTTCATGGTTTAGCCGTTTAGTTGATCCACTCAGACAGAGGCAGGGCAACCAACAGTTGCGTCGCTATTTGCTAATATAAGGGGCCGATACTTCACAGGCACACAGGTGTTTCCGTGGAACTAAAAACCACGGGAAAACAACATTTGACAAATCAACCCATGGTCCTGGAGTCCTGGACCGAGGACCAAAGTTGGTAGCAGAGTTGACGTCGAAGAACCATCTGGAGTGTTTCCAGAACATACTCCTCTATGGCGGTGCAGATCTGGGCCGGGGTGGTCCCGGCCTTGCGCAGGGTGATGGCCAGGTTCTTGGCCCGGTTCGGGCTCCAGGAGGGTCGCCCGGCTGGCCGTCTTGTGGACCGCCCGCACCCTCAGCGTGCCCAGGTCCACCGGCGCCGTCTGGGACTTGGTCTTAAACTGCTCCTCGAATCTCTCCATGTCCAACTCCTGGTGGGAGAGAGAGAGAGAGAGAGAGAGAGTGTGACAGAAGGGTGGGCGTGAGACATTGAGCTCCTGATGTATGTGAGAGAGAGAGAGGGGGTGGGGGGGGGACGTTGAGCTGCTGGTGGGAGAGAGAGCTAGAGATACAGAGTGAGAGGGGGCGAGCGACATTGAGCTCCAGGTGAAAGACAGAGAGAGAGAGAGAGAGAGAGAGAGAGAGAGAGAGAGAGAGAGAGAGAGAGGGGAGGCGGGGGACATTGAGCTGCTGGTAGGAGGGAGAGGGCGAGAGACATTGAGCTCCTTCGGGGAAAATGATTGAGAAAGGACATAAGAGATATTGAGCTCCAGGTGGGAGAGAGAGAGAGAGAGAGGACGGGAGAGAGGGGAGAAGGGGGGGGGGTGAGAGACATTGATGGACTACAGAAGGGAGGGGGAGACACCTAGTGGTGGCCTCGGGTAAAGCACGTGATCAGCGTGACCTCTCACCCCCAGCACGTGCTCGTCGTCCAGCTCCTTGAAGACGGTGCCCTCCACCTGGCTGGGCTTAAGCGCCTGCCAGTTGAACAGCGGCATGCGGTACTTGGTCTGGATGGGCTTCTTGCTGTGGTAGGCTAGAGAGCAGAGACACAACCAAGACACAGAGCCTGCATTAAGCACAGCACACTCATCGCCCCGACGGCTGACTCCGCCCCTTTTGTAGCCCTCCCCCTGGCTAGCCTCCCCTCCCCCCACCTGTCCCCCTCCCCCCCCCCTTCTCACCCCCCCCTTCTCACCTTTCTGTGAGGGGGCGGACCCCGGGGGCGGAGGTGGGCCTATTGGTGCCGGAGGGGGGGGGAGAGGGGGAGGAGGTGGAGGAGGTGGCGGTGGGGGTGGCGCTGTAGGAGGAGGGGGTGGAGGCGGAGTTTGTCCATCAAGGACATCGATGGCATCACTTTGGACTGTAAGGAGATAGAAAATAGATTCAGCTGAACCGTGGAATATACAAAACTAAATTGAAAAAAACTACTTGGAGGATAGAAAACACTGGAAGAAGGAGTCTTGTGGGTTCAGGTGTGCAGAAGGTGAAGTGTTTTGTCATATTAAGGTGTCATATTGGCCTTGGTGGGACCTAAAGGAACCCAGAGACTAGGTCTGACCTGTGGGGGACACCAGGGGGTCTGCAGAGACCACCTGGAGTTCCACCTGTCCGGACGGCGTCCGCTCTAGTCGGACCACACCCCGCTCCACCAAAACATGGACCTGGGACTC
>PIJE02000146.1:536003-562149 GCA_002895965.2 Coryphaenoides rupestris
GTGTACAGTACATCGGTCACTGCTTCTGCAGCTGTCAATGTTTCTCTGTACTTGTCCCTTAAAATAAATAAATTAATATTAATAATAATGCTTGGGTCTGGACCGGCTCATTCAACCTCTCAGCCAAAGTACCATCGATGCCAGCGACCCGTTAAAAACCCACAAAACAAAAACACCAAACTTGCCTCATTAAAATTCCAAACCCAAATCCAACAGCAGCCACTGCCAGAGTGGAACGTGAAGGTGTGCTACAAAGGGTGGGGGGAGTGCAGCTGTCTGCTGCATTCCCAGGCTGTCTGGCTGTCTGGCTGTCTGTCTGCTGACGACAACTGTGTCTTTGCCAGGCAGAACGCAGGGGTCAAAGGTGACCCAGCAAGTGTTTTCTTCTCCTCCACAACCCCCCCTCGATTTGGGCAATGGGACAACTGGCCCGAGGACAGCTGGGTACCCCAACCTTCCTTACGGTAAGCGAGTGCTTGCAGACAAGCACACACACACACACACGTTTGAGCTCCCATCCACTTATTCAAATTATAGTTGTGTGATTGAAAGACGTATGCGTGCGTTTATGTGTGTGTGTTGTGTGTGTGTGTGTGTGTGTGTGTGTGTATGTGTGTTTGTGTGTTTGTGTGTGTGTGTGTGTTTGGGGTCTCTCTGACCTCTTTGAAGTGGTCGAAGGCGGCCAGGATGATGTCATGACCCCCCATCACCAGACACACGGCCGCAAGCAGCTCCAACACCAGCGCCTTGGTCCTACGAGAACACACGAGACACACACCTGTTCTCACACGTATCACACACACACACACACACACACACACACAGATACACACACACACACTGACACACACCAGATACACACACACACACCAGATACACACACACACACACACACACACACACACACACACACACACACACACCAGATACACACACACACACACACACTGATACACACCAGATACACACACATGCATGCGGTATGTGTGTTACCTGGGGTTTCTGTCGTTCAAGCCGAGTGTGATCTTGTTGACGCAGGACGGGTGACTCATCACCTGGTTGAAGCCCGACTGACCACACACACACACACACACACACACCCACACACAATCAGCTGTCAATCAAACTCCCTCAACCTGAACTCTGAGCAAAGCAGAGAAAGGTGAGACTAAAAAAGCATCATCACGTCTAACCTAACCTTCAGCAGATGCTCACACAGGTTTTTCAGTATCGGAGTGAGAGATGTGCAGAGAGGTGTGTAGAGACACAAGTCATCAGAGAGACAGGTGATCAGAGGGACAAGTGCAGAGAGAGGTGCACAGAGAGACAGGCTATCAGAGACAGGTATAGAGAGAGACAGAAGTATAGAGAGACAGGGGATCTGAGAGACAGGTGTGCAGAGAGACAGGAGATCAGAGAGACCAGTGTGCAGAGAGACAGGTATACAGAGAGACAGCTATGCGGAGACTGGTGTGCAGAGAGACAGCTATGCGGAGACTGGTGTGCAGAGAGACAGGGGATATAGAGAGACAGGGGATCAGAGAGACAGGTGAGAGGTGGGCGGAGCTTCACCTGGTAGTTCATGATGGCACGTAAGCACATGATGCAGAGGTGGACGTCGTGCTTCTGGCACAGGCCACGCGACGTCCGCAGGGCTTTCCTGCGTTGATGAAGACGGTTAGACCTGTCTCTAATAATAATAACAACAACAATACTATATACAGTATATAATTATTCATTATTTATTCAACACATTATTTGTCAACGACAACGCGCTAACCACGCATGTGTCCGTGTTTCTCGTGCGTAAAGTGAACCATGTTAGATAGTTGCTGGCAGCAGAGACCAGATGAGAGCATAAATAACTCCTTAATCCAGTATATCCGTGGAGTAAAACAGTACACCAGGAGAGTGGGTAGTGAGGGGAGTGGGGAGACTTCTGACAGAAGGAGATATTGTTACACAAAATGGAGCCTCCCTGTTGTGGAATGATCTCTTTGGAACGTGTCCAAGTGTTCATATCAATCCTACACAACTTCTCTGTCTTTAGTCAAACCGGAACACCACCGATTTTCCAGAGAAATTGATTCAACGGACCTGTTATTTTAGGGACGCTGTTACCAGGGACCCTGTTATCCAGGGGACATGGTTACCAGGGACCCTTATTTCAAGGGACATGTTTACCAGGGACCCTGTTTTCCAGGGACATGGTTACCAGGGATCTGGTTTTCCAGGGACATGGTTTCTATTACCCTAGTTCTTCCAGGCACATGGTTTTGAGGGACCCAGTTTTCCAGGGACCTACCTGCCTATGAAGATCTTGCTGCCCTTGAACCCCCCGTGGCCAGGGGAGTTACTGCTAGTGTGGTTGAGGTCTTCCAGAGACTTCTCCGTGGGTCTTCCTTTCTCTGACTCCAGCGTGGTGCTGCCGTCTGAACTGTCCATGTCATACCTATATGGGTATACTGGTTTTAATCTACCAAGATCTGACCCTATATTTATACCTCTCTCTGGTATACCTGGTATGCCAGGTATGACCTGGCACACCATGGTATGACTTGGCACACCATGGTATGCCAGGTATGACCCATGCATGCTACCCATTGCAAGAATGGGTGCACTCCTCTCGACACTGTGCAGGACGCTTTCAAGATGGTGGACGGTTGTGGTGTGGTGTGGTGTGGTGTGGTGTGGAGTGGAGTGGTGTGGTGTGGAGTGGGGTGAAATGTACGTAAAGCTGGACGCGAGCAGGTGGGGTTAAAGTCCACCTGTTCCGGTACGTACATGACATCACTTTGGGCGTAGGACAGGTAGTCCACCAGAACCTTGAGACCCTGGTTCTCCTCGTTCAGAAACTCTTGAGCCCAACTGGGGAAGAGGAAGAGAAGAGAACAACACGGGTGTTAATCCTCAAGGTTAGTTCATGTTCACCATCACAGGCAAATTAAGCAAATTTGTTGTATGTCTTCAAAACAGATAGTGATAGATAGTGTAGTGGCTTGTATGGTATCTGAATCCCCTGGAAGTCACTTACTAAATTACTAAATAGCCAATAGGAGTAAATACTGAAACGAAGGTAGATTACAACTAGATGGTGTTTTTAAGAAGGAACAACTCACCCGATCTGGTTGGTCCGTAGAGAGATCTCCAACTCTCGGAGAACCTGGGTGGATTCTTGGACCTGCTTCTTAAACTACCAGGAGCAGACAAGATGACCACGATTAGTTCACATTAAGACAATAGCGCTTATAAACATGTTCATATTAATATTAGCCTCGTATTAGATTAGACGAGATAACATTACACTTCATTATACTCTACATATTATTACACTAATCCCACTGGCCTCCGAGTCTGCCCAATTAAAAATGAAAAAAAAGTAATCAACTGTTGATTTACCGATGAGGGACATCAAGGCACCGCAGAGAACACAAATAATTAGGTAATTAAGGTTTTTAATTCCAAGGACAAGCAAGCAGTCATTTCTACAGTATGTGGGCAAAAAAGAAGACCAATTCCAATGACCAGGAAGTACGGTTTTAATCATGCTGAGGGAATACAAAGACAGTGTATGCGGTCTGCCAGGAATTTTCGCATGGCGGAGTCTGACGTGGTATCATTCTTTCAACAGGACAACCGAAACACAGGACTTGATGAATTACATTCAGAGGGACACCAGTGGGAGCTAAACGCAGAAGACCGAAGCGGTAGAACATTTGAACCTGGCAACGCGTGCAATGTGATACGCGGTGCTAAAACAATTTATAGACAATCTATTTAACCAGTTTGAATGAGCATATATTAGCCCTTTGGAAGGAATTTCAGTCATGTAGTACCCACATCTATGCAGGGGCAGACACACAAACACATGCAAAAACATGAACACTATAGGTCTACGCATTTAAAAACATTTCGTGCATTTGGCAGACGCTTTTGTTCAAAGCATCTTAAAATAAGTACATTTGTCGAAAGAGTGAAACAACCGCTTGTTCTGTTCAAATCTCACGACGGTACAGTGACATTTGAACAACAAGTTTCAAGCAATTTGTTCCAATACTAATTCTATAAACACATGCCTTAAACTAATATATTATAAATGATTAATGCAGACATACCGGCGGATTTAAATCAATATCACAAAAACTGCAACAAAATGTAGGGAAACTAGGGGAACATTGTTTCATTGTATATGGCAATGCAGAAAGATGAACGCCTTCTGGGAAGAGGTAAGAGTCATAACTGAGAGAATTATTTCAAAACTAATTTTACTGCAACCTAAGCATAATATCCAGAGGTTAACGAATAATAGTAAGAATAAACAAGCATTTATAGACCACAGTTTGCTTAACGCCAAGAATGTATTAGAAAAGATTCCCAGACGAAATACTACTCAGTGGATAAGATGCATGTTGTTGAGCATGAGTTTATTCATTGTGTTGAAGTATGTAATGGGTTGGTAATGACACAATAATAATGATACACACATTCTTTTGCCAGGCTAGCATGATGTACCAGTTCAGCTTCAGTGGTTGCTGTGATTGCCTGGTTACTGCAATAGATTCTGTCATCTGTCTAATTATAGACGATGATGGAAGTCTGGATGCTTCGTTCTCAGGAATGAAGACAAACCTGCCTTCTTGATCTATCCAGACCTCCATGGACAATATATTCCTGTGCTGTGGACTCTGTCGGAGCCCTTAGTAGAATAAGGGTTAGGTTAGCTATAAGGTTCAAAATGGTATAAAAGTGTTTAAAGGGCTGAATTCCCTAATTTCCAATCTAGGCTTGATAAAGTCATATTATCTTTGTCGGATAGGTGAGGTGTTTTTTGGAGGCGGCCTGTCTGCAACCATAAGCTACATGTCTTGGTGGAGGTGTTGTGTAACCCATAGCTACCTGTTTGTGGAGGTGTTGTGGTAACCCATAGCTACCTGTCTGGTGGAGGTGTTGTGGTAACCATAGCTACCTGTCTGGTGGAGGTGTTGTGGTAACCATAGCTACCTGTCTGGTGGAGGTGTTGTGGTAACCATAGCTACATGTCTGGTGGAGGTGTTGTGGTAACCATAGCTACATGTCTGGTGGAGAAGGTTGGAGCTTCTGGGCTCTTCTGGTGTCCTTACCTTCCTGGAGACCCCTCCTCCCTGGTCCATGTAGCTCCTCAGCTTCTCACAATAGGCTGAGGGAGGACATTTCACCTTGAAACGCTCCTGAAACACACAGGGGGATGTTAGGAGTTGTGGACCAAGCTAGCGCTAGACACTTTAAGTTGGCTGTAGTTCTGCATGTAGATAAGAAGTAAATATTGAATGATCTAATATCAATTAGATTAATTAAATTTTTGAAAGTGTGACTGACTTTATGGGTCAAGAGTTATGTCCGAGGAAGGTAATGGAGAGGTCACTGGAAGGTCAGGGGGTCAGGGGAAGGTCACGTGGTAAGGTCAGAGGAAGAGGAGGAAGCTGACCTGGTCACAGATGAGATCCCACTTCTTCTCCTTGTCGTACTGACTTAGCATCATGGCTTTATCAGCCGGTAGGTTCACCGTGTTCTGGAGGGACAGAGGGAGAGTTGTCACCAGCACCACCACCACCACCACAACCATCATCACCACCATCACCACTATCAGAATGCTTGACATGTCAATGGTGGTGTGTGTGTGTGTGTGTGTGTTGTGTGTGTGTGTGTGTGTGTGTGGATGGTTTAACCTGTGGGACTTCATTGGGAAGAGTCTAATCAGCCTGAACCTGGGCAGGTGAAACTGCTTTAACCAGCCACCAACCACACACACACACACACACACACGCTCCACAGAACGAGGAACATGATGGAAGATCGTCAATGTTCCGACGCTGTGCTCTGGTTTGGTCACATGTTTCCCACCAAGCAGTGCTTCTGTAACCCCGCCCCCGGTGGAGACAGATCTCCTTCTCTTGCGTGAGGAATGCGTTTCTAGAGGGAACAATGTCAGTGTTTACATCTGATCTGCATCCACTGCAGCGGCAGTTATTATCTCGTGCCGAAGGAGAGGCGATCAGAGATCAGGGCCAGAGATCAAATGGCCTCAAATCCCACCCTCTAACTCCAACCACTGCTGCTCCAGTCCTCCTCCTCCTCCTCCTCCTCCTCCTCCTCCTCCTCCTCCTCCCTGAAACCTACAGGTGGTTGGATGATGACTGTACTTAAAGCAGCCCTCTGCAGCAGCAGCATCGTGTAACAGAGAGTCCTGCAGTGGGCTGGTTTAGTATGCAGGCCCTGCGTGGATCTCCGATGCCCTGATCTGCACAGTCAGCTGAATATGAGTAGGGGGTGCTGGTGGGGTGGGGAGGGGCGTGAGGAGGAGAAATTGGGGTTGCTGGGAGGAGGGAGTGTGTGGGGACTAGGGGGCGGAGGAGGAGTATGAGGAGGGGAGGAGTTTGTGAGGAGAGGAGGAGGAGGAGGAAGGGGAAGGGGATGGTGGGTGATGAAATAATGGGGTAAGGAGAGGAGGAGGAGGAGGGGGTTGAGGAGAGGAGGAGGAGTGGGAGGGCGGGTGGTTGGGGAGGAGGAGGGTGAGCCGGGGAGGAGGGGTTGATGGGTGAGGAGGGGGGGAGGGGGAGGGGGTGCAGCAGCAGGAGGCGTGGGTGTGAGGCACAGTGATGATGTAGCAGAATAAAGCAGCTTTTTTCTTTCCTGCAACCAAACGACCACAATTCGGCAACAGAGGAAGAGTTTCTACACTATATGGCCAAAAGTCAGTGGACACCTGACCATCACACCTATATGAGCTTGTTGGACATCCCATTCTAAAACCATGGGCATTAATATGGAGTTGGGACCCCCTTTGCGACTATGACAGCTGCCACTCTTCTGGGAAGGCTTTCCACAAGATTTTGGAGTGTGTCTGTGGGACTTTGTGCCCATTCAGCCAAAAGAGCATTTGTGAGGTCAGGCACTGATGTTGGACGAGAAGGCCTGGCTCGCAATCGGCATTCTAATTCCTCCCAAAGATGTTCAATGGGGTTGAGGTCAGGGCTCTGTGCAGGCCAATCGAGTTCCTCCACACCAAACTCGTCTAACCATGTCTTTTATGGACCTTGCTTAGTGGCACAGGGCACAGTCATGCTGGAACAGCAAAGGGCCTTCCCCAAACTGTTGCCTCAAAAGTTGGAAGCTCCCAATTGGCTAAGATGTCTTCATATCCTGTAGCATTAAGCATACACTACCACTGAACTAAGGGGCCGAGCCCAAACCCTGAGAAACAGCCCCAGACCATTATCCCTCCTCCACCAAACTTTACAGTAGGCACTATGCATTCCGGAAGGTAACGGTTCTCCTGGCATCCGCCAAACCCAGATTGGTCCATCAGACTGCCAGATAGTGAAGCGTGATTCATCACTCCAAAGAACACGCTTCCACTGCTCCAGAGTCCAGTTGCGGCGTGCTTTACACCACCCCAACCAACGCTTGGCATTGCACATGGTGATGTGAGGCTTGTGTGCAGCTTGATCGCCCATGGAAACCCATTCCATGAAGCTCCCGACACACAGTTCTTGTGCTGATGGTTCTTCCAGAGGCAGGTTGGTACTCTGTAGTGAGTGATACAGCAGAATGATAGGCGCTACGCACTTCAGCACTCGTCGGCCCCGCTCTGTGAGTTTGCGTGGTCTTACTACCACTTCGTGGCCGAGCTGTTGTTGCTCTGAGGCGCTTCCACTTCACAATAATAACACTTACGGTTGACCGGGGGGCAGAAATTTCACGAACTGACTTGTGGCAAAGATGGCATCCTATGACAGTGCCGTGTTCAAAGTCACTGAGCTCTTTACGAACCATTCTGAATTGTAAATGTTTGTCTGTGGAGATTTCCTGGCTATGTGCTTGATTTTATGCACCTGTTAGCAATGGGTGTGGCTGAAACACCTGAACTCAATAATTAGTAGGGGTGTCCACTGACTTTTGGCCGTATACTGTATTTGGGATCTGTTGACAGAAACCTCCCCAGTTTGCTGCTGGAGAACGAGAGACAGGAGACAACAAAGTCCAGTGTGTCCAGTGCAGAATGACTCCACGTGGATCACGTGTTAATAAAATGCCGAGCATGCCCTCACACAACAATCAGACTCCTTGTCAAATGTGAATTGGCAGGCTTAGTGCTTATTTGTCGACTGCAGGATTTGTATTCCAAATTACAGCAGTTATACACACACACACTCCCTCCTTCCCTCTCTCTCACACACACACACACACACACACACACACACACTCTCACTCTCTTTCTTTTTCTTTTTCTCTCTCTGTCTCTCTCTCTCTCATCACACACACACACACACACACACACACACACACATATAATACTCTTGCTAGCCAGGCAGACAGAAACTGAACAATCTCTATCTCTCTATCACTGTGTCTGTAAACCACAGATCTCAAACACCTCACACTACATCCAAGTATATGAGCATCCTTTCCGCCTGTTCAAGCACTTGAACTTTGACCCGGTACTCGGTGTACGTTACAGGTTAACTCGGACCGATTTTCAAGCACATCTCTATCGACCCGCATTAAGGATGCAGCACGAAAAACGGCTGCAGTTGTTGCCGATGCTCTCTGTGTTTCTGGGGCAGATGCCAAAATCTTCCCCCAACTCTGTCATTGGACGGAGTTAATGACAGAATTGGCGTAAGATGACAAGAGTAGCGGGGAGATCTGGGTAGAGGCGAAGTAGAGGAAAAGTAAACATTGTTCATTTGCATTTACTATCCACAATGAAGTGATACACTTTAATCTGAATAGTCTCGTGTCAATCACATCCGTTGTGTCAGTAGGCCTACCTGCTAAGGTCAAAGGTATTTCTGCTCTAGGAGCTTGTAAAAGAAACACTAACTAAAGGTGTTGTTTACTGTTTGCATCGCATCACACTTTTGAGTTCACGTGTGTGAAATGATGATTTGTAATACTATTCTAACAAGCCCAAAGCGTCGGGTGAGCTATGAGCCTGAGAGAATGCCCTCTGTAAACGTGTTGAGGTTGACTTGTTGGAGTTTCTTTGCCTCCTGGAAGGGGATGCTCCACATGAGCGTGTGACGTGATTGGCGGGGCGGGACTTCCAGGTACGTGGGTTTTAGCGGCGAGAGGGAGGGAGGGCGGGACTTCCGCTCTGTTGTTGTTCTTGTTCTTCTTCTTAAGAGACCAGATATCAGGATCCTCTCTCAGCCCTATCAGACCCAGAAACCAGCCCTTGGAACCAGAAGCCAGAGCAGCCAGCTCCGACCAGACCCAGTAAGCCCCAGCAGGAATGTTGTGTCCAGTTGTGGGTAACAGTGGCCATATTGTCGGGCTGAACCATGTCCCTCTTTAGGTTATTGTTTCGTTGAGCTGTGGCTCCATAACGAGAAAATCAAGTTAGCTACCAGTGGAGGAATGCTCCCAAGACAACCTTATCTGTGATGAGGGTGAGGGCTTCTGTCTGAGCGGCGAGAGGACGGGCCCTGGGGCTGCAGTTCAGCACCTCAACTTTTACTGCTCCTACTGCTTTCAATGAATTGATTTAATGAATTGATTTAAGAGGAAAGGGGCTGTATAGTGTTCACAAGCTTGCATCAATGTGTGTGACACCATAACTGTGTGTGATGCTCATGTATGTGTGTGTGTATGTGTATGTGTTCATATAATATGTCTATCGCTGTCTCCTGTCTCCTTCAACAAATGTACGCTTTGGATAAAAGCGCCTGCCAAATGCCATAAATGTAAATGTTTATGTGTGTGTGTGTGTGTGCATGTGCTTCTGTGTGTATGTGTGTGCGTGTGTGTTTCAAGTTTCAAGTATTTTATTGTCAATTCACAGTTTACACGTATATAGCAGTATAAGTATAAGCAGTAAGTGAAAATCTGCAAAATGTGTAAAATGCCCGACAGCCGACAGCAGTTATAAAAGAATACAAAATAGAAATAGAAATAGAATAGAACACATGCGCGTGCATGTGTGTGTGCGAACGCATGCGTGTGTGTGTGTGTGTACGTGTGTGTGTACATGTGTGTGTGTCCTCACCAGCAGTGTGTTGAAGCGCTCCTCCAGCTCCTCGTCGGGGGGCAGCGGTAGCGTGTTCCTGGCCGGGGGCTTCTGGTCGCTGGGGACGGAGAAGACCACCCGGGGCTCCTTCCCCGTAGGAGGCTCCGGATATCCGGACAAGTTCCCCATTGCTTCTCCCCTCCCAGCACACACACACACACACACACACACACACACACACACACACAAACACACAAACACACACACCTCCGCTCACCGGACACTCAAGGCTCTGTGTGCTGCTGAGCTGGGGCCTGGTTGTGACTCCATGGCCCCCCTAGATGAGGTCACTGGCCTGTGGTCCCTATAGCTGAGGTCCCTGTCTCAGCTAGCAGGACTTTAACACCTCACCAGCCCCCCCCCGGTTCAGCCCTGGTTCTCCTGCCGGTGAGAAGGAAAGTTGTTTGAAGGACTCACTCATTCACTCACTCAGTTAAGTCAGGGAGAGGTGTAGTCCGGCCAGAGGTCCGAGGTTCCTCTGTGGAAAAGGCACATGTGTTTGATCGACTGGGAACCAGAGAGCTCCAACCATGTCAGAGAGATAGAGAGACTGACGGCTCTAACAGGAGCAGGAACGCAAAGGGAGAGAGAGAGTGACAGAGAGAGAGAGAGTATGTGTGTGTGTGTGTGTGACACACACACACACACACACACACACACACACACAACACACACACACACACACACACACACACACACACACACACACACACACACACACACACACACACTCTCTCTCTCTCTCTCTCTGTCACTCTCTCTCTCCCTTTGCGTTCCTGCTCCTGTTAGAGCCGTCAGTCTCTCTATCTCTCTGACATGGTTGGAGCTCTCTGGTTCCCAGTCGATCAAACACATGTGCCTTTTCCACAGAGGAACCTCGGACCTCTGGCCGGACTACACCTCTCCCTGACTTAACTGAGTGAGTGAATGAGTGAGTCCTTCAAACAACTTTCCTTCTCACCGGCAGGAGAACCAGGGCTGAACCGGAGGACATAACGGAGGATATTTCTGATGTGTCGTGGCTGTGAGGTGTCCAGAGGTCACCTGAGACCGAGGTCTGGTCTAACTTCGCCCTCCTAGATGGAGGGGTTGGGGGGGGGGCTGGTGAGGTGTTAAAGTCCTGCTAGCTGAGACAGGGACCTCAGCTATAGGGACCATAGGCCAGTGACCTCATCTAGGGGGGCCATGGAGTCACAACCAGGTCCCAGCTCAGCAGCACACAGAGCCTTGAGTGTCCGGTGAGTGGGTGTGTGTGTGTGTGTGTGTGTGTGTGCTGGGAGGGGAGAAGCGATGTGGCCACTTTATTAGGTACACCTGTTCAACTGCTCATTAACGCAAATATCTAATCAGCCAATCACATGGCAGCAACTCAATGCATTTAGGCATGTAGACATGGTCAAGATGATCTGCCGAGGTTCAAATGGAGAATCAGAATGGGGAAGAAAGGTGATTTAAGTGACTTTGAACGTGGCATGGTTGTTGGTGCCAGACGGGCTGGTCTGAGTATTTCAGCAATTGCTGATCTACTGGGATTTTCATGAACAACCATCAGAGAATGGTCCGAAAAAGAGAAAATATCCAGTAGAGCAGTTGTTGTTGATGCCAGAGGTCAGAGGAGAATGGCCAGAGTGGTTGGAGCTGATAGAAAGGCAACAGTAACTCAAATAACCACTCGTTACAACCGATGTATGCAGAAGAGCATTTCTGAACGCACAACACGTCGAACCTTGAAGCAGATGGGCTACAGCAGCAGAAGACCACACCGGGTGCCACTCCTGTCAGCTAATAACCAAGGTTATTATAGTTTAGCATTTTTCATTAGTTTTTATTTTTATTTCGTTTTGACTTTATGTTTTCAATTTCAGTTTAGTTTTAATTAGTTTTAAAGCGGGTTTGCTAGTTTAGTTTAGTTTTAATTTTTTTTAAATGCTTAGTTTGAGTTTAGTTTTTATTAGTTTCAGTATTAGTTTTAGTCTTGACCGCAGAACGCAACAGACCAAGGGGGGGCCAGTCAGGGAAGCTTCATTTTTTGCTTGCAAAACAACATGCTCAAAATGAATAGTAGATACTGTAGTATATACAGTATGTGTGCATTATGTAGGGTATGGGGAGACAGGGCTGCTGAGCCTGAAGCTGCATCAGGGACAACTGATTTATTATGAATAGCTTGCTAAAAGTTTGCCTGCATTGATTAAATGTCGACTAAAAGAAGAGCGAAATGTAAATACTCAAGCACACACCCACACATTTGAGACAAGCGCAGTAACCAACACAATAGTCCAGCCATACCATAGAAAATGACTGACAGTAATATGTAGCCTAGGTGCGTGTTAGTTTCACTAATGGCGCCGTGTACTTGAACCAACTCAACTTATATTAAAAAATATTATATCAGACTCCAAAAGTGACCTGGGCTGCGGCCCCCCTGGTTTCCACGTCCATATTTGTCAGGGGGAGATTCAAAAAGGTAAAAAAAAGTCCCCTTGATAAATGCTCCACATATTGGATCATCTTCCACTGCAAGTCACTTGCTCTTATTTGCGACACATTCATATACAAAGTCATCACAAATGGGACTCTGTCGCTTTCTCCTGACTTTTGCCGCCATGATACCAGGCGAGGGGCGTGTACTACAAGTGGCTCAGTGGAAGATAGACTGAGGCTATGTATGAAATAAATTGACAAATACGAAAACTAAAGACATTTTCTCTATAATTGTATTTTATGTTAGTTAGTTTTGTAAAGACATAATACAGTTTCAGGTAGTTATCGTTTTTTTGTAAAGCCTCGTTTTTATTTTTATTTCAGTTAACGAAATTGTTTTTTCACACCTAGTTTTTGTTTTTTCGTTAGTTTTCGTTAACGATAATAACCTTGCTAAGAACAGGAAACTCAGGCTACAATTCGCACTGGCCAAATTTGGACAATAGAAGATTGGAAAAACTTTTCCTGATCTGATGAGTCTCGATTTCTGCTGCGACATGCAGATTGTAGGGTCAGAATTTGGCGTAAACAACATGAAAGCATGGATCCATCCTGCCTTGTATCAATGGTTCAGGCTGGTGGTGGTGGTGTAATGGTGTGGGGGATATTTTCTTGGCACACTTTGGGCCCCTTAGTACCAATTGAGCATTGTTTAAACGCCACAGCCTACCTGAGTATTGTTGCTGACCATGTCCATCCCTTTATGACCACAGTGTGCCCATCTTCTGATGGCTATTTCAGCAGGATAACACATCGTGTCACAAAGCTCAAATCATCTCAAACTGGTTTCTTGAACATGACAATGAGTTCACTATACTCAAATGGCCTCCACAATCACCAGATCTCAATCCAATAGAGCACCTTTGAGATGTGGTGGAACGGGAGATTGGCATCATGGATGTGCAGCCGACAAATGTGCAGCAACTGCGTGATGCCATCATATGGACCAACATCTCTGAGGAACGTTTCCAGCACCTTGTTGAATCTATGCCACGAAGAATTAAGGCAGTTCTGAAGGCAAAAGGGGGTCCAACCCGGTACTAGCAAGGTGTACCTAATAAAGTGGCCGGTGAGTGTATACCCAATCACATAAATATATAACAAACAAAACAAAAATATACATTAAATATACTGTATACAACAGTATGAAGATATATCGATATCATCTTTTGCATTCTGATTATTAATACTCACTCTAATTATGAATTAGAATATAATATTGTATATAATAATGATAATTGCATGTGTTATATGAATTCCATCTGCCATCTCAAAAGATGAATTAGGAATTTGGAGGTGTGTCAAATTGACCACTGTAGTAGGACCTATGAAGGTACTGGTCAAGGTGCACTAAAGGGTCACTCACTGTAGGACCCATCAAGGTACACTAAAGGGTCCCTGTAGGACCCATCGAGGTACACTAAAGGGTCACCCGCCGTAGGACCCATCAAGGTACACTAAAGAGTCCCTGTAGAACTCGTATGCTATAAACGGACCACATTGGACGAAACAAACAATTATTATAATCAATTGTGATATTGTGTTATAGGCCTAGTTATGTGCATCTTGTTATGCGCAGCTTCGAGTGGTCATCTACTGTGGCTGGAGTTCGGGTTCTGGTTCAGGTTCAGGTTCTGGATTGTCTGTAGCAAAGCAGCGAGCTCGGGAATCAATGTGACACAAGGCAGTATCACTCGGAATGATTAAAAGTTTATTCAGATACATAGAGCATATATACATTTTGCGTGGGAAAATCAGAGGAACATTTACATATTGACACAACAAATCATCTAGGGAAGCAGACATAGAAACGCCTCTAAGACAGCCATTCAGGGAGCAGGGACAACAAGGCCTTACATGGAGACCCTTCCATCCCCACCCCCCAGACAGCCAATCTGGAGAAGCCAGGACACCAGGCCCCACGTGGATATGTAACAGACAGACAGACAGTTGACTTGAAGCAGGGATACCACGGCCTCACGTGACCCACACAGAGATGCACCCGTCTCTATGCAACAGACCAGGAAGCAGGGACAGCAAGGTCTCACGTTGAGACATTCCCCTTCCCAACATGTTCCCACAACAACACCAGCGAGTGCGTCTCAGAGGCCTCCCGGGACAAACAGATAAGAGTGAAGCTAACTAGTCACGTAGGCCAAACAGCTAACTAGTCACGTAGGTCAAACAGCTAACTAGTCACGTAGGCCAAACAGCTAACTAGTCACGTAGGTCAAACAGCTAACTAGTCACGTAGGCCAAACAGCTAACTAGTCACGTAGGCCACGCGGCAGAGTGGAAAGTTACTGGCCCACAAGATCAATACATCCACAACTCCCAACAGTTGCCCTCTTTTATTCTAACAGAATAATCGAGAAAAGGAGTTGTGGTCCCCTCCTCGGTTAGGACAAGTGGGTTCACTAGAAACATCCTATTTCAAACTCTAAGCCATGAGCAGTGTTTAATATAATAAGTACAAAATGTCGCTTGTATGCAAATCACACAAATGTTATTGGACACAGATTAATTTGGGATAAAATCTGGTAACTCCTGCGGGTGATTAAGGGAGTATACAACATGACACAAAAGCCCCCAAATACATTCAAGAATATATATATATACTGCATATATTTTTTTTCCAATCATAATCACAAGCAAAGTATTTCCCCAAAGGTATTGATAAAAATGGTTTCCTTTGCCTAATCTACTGATTGATTTATAATCTACAAAGAACGTGAAGATCATGGATGTACGTGATTGTCGAAGTACATTGTGTTATGTGTTATGTATTATGTATTATGTGGTGGATCCATGTGGGTTTATCAACACCATATTTGTCGCTTTTGAGTACAATTTTTAGATTGATAGATTGGTTGGAGTCGTGAGGGCCACAGGAGGTGTCCCTGATAGGCTGGTAACTGTCACGCACTGTCACGTTATGCATTTTGGTTGTATTCATCCTAGTTCTGCGGTGCAATAGGGGTTATAACATTTAACAGGTAAGCATCAACACTATCTGGATTATAGGGCCAAACATTCGAATCCGGGAGATATGGTCTACTAGGGTCTGGTATCTCGTGATATGAGGAAGGGGGATGCATAACAAGCGCTTCATTAACTGACAGTGTAGACATTTTTTCTTCAAACAAACCCTCAAACACATCAGTCCTATAGAAAATACCATGAAACACAATATGACAAGTGCTATTATGGGAATGAGCCATGAAGAGCGATTGTACCTGGTGGTGTACAGGGGGGGCCCATTGGATACCAATAACAACCCATCCATGCACCTAGTAGAGGGCAATTGCTAATGTGGTTCGACAGTTCCTGTTCACGAATTGCGGGGAACATCTAATTCAGGAATCAGGATAATCAGTTCAACGGATTTCAAATGGGCATCTTTCTTTCATCTTTATTGACACCCTTCGGAGCGTAGTTGAAGCTGTGATCTCGTTTGTTGGGTCATCTTCTTCTTTCTCCGGAGTCACCTCCTGGGTCATTTCCACGATGAGGGGAGCATCTGCTCCTGGTTGGGCCATCGTTTCCCCATGGTGGGGGCCTCTGGTCAGCCCATGGTTGGAGCCCTCTTGTTGAAACCCTGGTCAGTTCTATCTGTTGTGACCCGCGTGGCTGTCTGTGTCCTTTGTTCTCGGCGGCTGGTGTAGATTCATTGTGGTTGGTCATCGGTTGGGACCACAGTCCTGGTTTCCATCAGTGATCTCCGCTGGTTGGCCATATCGGGCGTCCCTGACTTTCCTTGGGTTGAGTATTTTGATTAGGACCATCACACATTAGACACATCACCAATAGATGCCATTCAATTTCTTAACAAGTGCATCGGTATAATCACACAAAACAAACCCCACCCCACACCCAAGGAGTTGGAAATGGTCTTCGCATTAATACTTCAAGAATTAAGATACTTTGCTTCTAACATTTTGAGTTATTCTGATTTTAGATGGGAAGGCATGTAGCAAAGTCTGTCCATAATCGCTTTTGGTCCTTTTGTTGATTTTTGACTAGTCTTCCGTCTCACAGAATAATTTCTTTAGTTCGTATTTTCACCACTGTTCGTGCATTCTCTTTTGCACATGGAAACTAGTCGTGTTCTAGTCGATTCTACCCATTTCGTGAATTGATCCGCAATGATAAGCATACGCTTTTATCTGGTAAAATATTCTTGTAATGCTTAAAATGAAGCTGATGTCATAGTCTGCCTCCTTCCTGGTGTGTGTTCCCTGTGTGTTTGGTTTGTATTTGTGTTGTGTATTGTTTGGTTTGCATGTTCCGCTTTCGATCTGTTCATTGTTTCCTGTTTGTATTGTATAGTCTGCTTTTGGTTAGTTTAGTCACGTAGGCCAAACAGCTAACTAGTCACATAGGCCACACGGCAGAGTGGAAAGTTACTGGCCCACAAGACTTAATACGATCCACCAACCTCCGGCAAACATATCCTGTGTTCCGCCACATAAAAAAGCAATTGTGATAAACTTCGATCCTGCCTTTCCCCTCATAATTCTCATTCTAGAACTGTGCTTTTATCTCACAATTGAATATGAATATAAACTATATATTGAATATAAACTTCTGAGTTCTGAGTCCTAAATGCACAATTCAGAGAAAAAAAAGGCAGAATTCTGAGAAATACTTCCATATCCATGTATTCCAATGTGTTGTACTAACAGGGAAACATTTGAATTGAATACATCATTTACATCATTTGTAGCATTGTCAACTAAGTACTTTCATATGTCTCATTTTGTATGCATCTATTTAATATATTATAATATTTGTGAGAGCAGTTTCTCACATTTCACAAATAGGTTGAAAGTAAGTCAACGGTTTTGAGTTGGTTTGTTAGCAGCACAAGGGGAATCAAGTCGACACTGTAAGAAGATATTTGATTAAATACATTTGACATTTTGGGTCATTAAAGTGTCAAATACGTAAACCATCTCAAAATGAATGGAATGTAGAGAAGTTGTATAAATACACAATTGGCACTGCGGTTGCATTTGTTCCGTGATTGAATAATAACATCTGTGAATGCCATGTTATTTCTGTGGTCAAAACTGACAAGAAAAACACATCACTATCAATAAGAACACTAATATTTAAAATTAATGAACGCATAATGCCCACCAATACCTCGTGGCAAAATTTGTCCGAACGACAAAGTTTTGTGCAAGAAGTTGGTCAGTACGCCGTACAAAGCATTAACCAATGTGAAGCATCGCATTGAAAAATACAATTAAAATAAAATAAACAAGTAGAGGGGGAGGGGGTGTGTCATCGTCAGAAGATCATTATTTTGTCATCGGGTCTCTGAGGGCATCCCAAGGAGCTTCACTTTCACACCCACAAGGGACACGCCGTGCACTTCACACCCATCTTCATCAAGTGACACATTTATGTGGGGCTTCACGTTTGGTGAAAAACAAATGATCACCTGCAAAAAAAAAAATAACCCTAAACTGAAACACAATTAAATACATTCAGTCACCTTGGTCATCAGTTCCGTTCACATATAAATACAAAGCCTTTTTTGTTGTTGTTACGATGTCAAAATAAGGCAGTTTCCTTTAGAAAGATACATTTGAATATTATTCCTATTTAATAAAAACACACATTTCAGTTTTTGGAAGTTTTGCAGCTCCCTCTCGAATTGCACCTCGAATTGCTGTTGACGAAAGGGAGTGCTGCTGCTGGGCGGGACGCCTCTCGAAGATGTCGTACCCTTAAGAGAGAGGAGGAGGATGGGGGGAGAGAAGTGGTGAGGAGAGGGATGGACCACCAGGAACCATATTCAAAGAAAATCAATTAAAAAGTCAAGAACTCAAGAACTGTTTCCACATTTACTACATTATGATTGTGCTACATCGTTTAGATTTTTGTTCTCGTGATGACACCATCAACAATGTGATCTGATTGGTTTAAAGAGAACCAAGGAACTGCTTGTCATTATGGTCTCCCCACATCTTTTTAAAGTCCAGCTTGGTTCATCAACAGTGTCCATTAAATAATTGGGTCATAGTTTACAGGTTAGACGGATCTCTATTCAGAGAGGTGCCACCTCCCAACCCATCTTCTACATTACACAATCAGAGTCAAGAAGTGGTGTCTAGCAGGCTATGCTTGGAGCACGACTCGCCCAGAACTAGGAAATGAGGAGCGATAGATCAGCCGTGTAGGAGAGTCTGCCATCGGGCCCGTTTAACCATCTTTACCATTTCACCGCCATAAAGTGGGTCCTTATACTCAGTGGCGGATTTAGCAATTTGGGGGCCCAAGGCGAACTTAGCTAGGGGGCCCTTCAAATCCGTTCTTTTAACACAAAGGGACCTGTCAATACTTGCACTAAATAAAGAGTAGAATGTGAGAAATAAGTTTCAGATATAACACCAGTGTATGTCAAAATGCCAAATATTTATTTTGTCTAAAAATCTCACCAGACAAGCGCTCGTGCGTGTGTGTGTGTGTGTGAGAGAGAGTGAATGAGTGAGAGTGAGACTATGCGTGAAGTGTGAGTGAGATTGCAATTACAAAATTAACAATTATAATATAACAAGTTTCTTCTCGCTTTTTCCTCTTATTAGACCCGCTTGGCTAATTACGCTTCATTTTACCAGAACTCCGACTGCACATCTCTTTCATAAAAAAAACCGTAGAACTTCACTTCCTGGCTGCTGTCTTTCGTCTTTTCGCGGTCATGATCACTCATGGAATAGTCCATTATAACACGAAAGGGGAGGGGGGCAGATAATACGATTTGGGCATTCTGATGTTTTTTTTTTTGTTTTTTCGTTGTTTTTTCTTTATTTTCTGTTTAGAAATACACAATTATAATTTACAAAGACAATGGTGGGGGGCTACTGGCCGGAGGCCCCGAGCCCCTGCTGATTGGGGAGGGGGCAGCTGGTTGGGGGCCCCTGCAGGTTGGGGGCCCCAGGCAATTGCCTACCTTTGCCTTAATGGTAAGACCGCGCCTGCTTATACTACACTCTGATTCTAGACTAGATTATAGAGCGCCGTGCCTTGCCCGCTCCCACAGAGCTGAGTTTCACATCTCAAACTCTCAGGCCAACTCTATTTATAGATCCTGCCCACCACAACCCCGACACAAGAGGAACCAAATGATATTGTAGCAGCAGCAGCAGCTCAACGCATCACAAGTAGGCGTCCACCACTAAGCTGTAGACCAAACTAAACTGTGCTGGTCCCGGACCCCCGGCGGGTAGGCGGGTACCTGTGTAGAAACACAGCAGCCAGGTGCCCACCAGCGGGGCCAAGGTCTGGCGGGGCTTGGTCACCAGGGCGACCATGCCGAAGAGCAGGGCGGACGCTGCCTGACGCCGGCGGTTCAGCACAAAGTCCTCGTCCACCAGGTCGGACACCACCAGGTTCAGCAGCTTGCAAGTGCCCTCGGTGAACACGCGGTTACTGGGGGTGGGGAGTGAGAGAGAGAGAGAGAGAGAGAGACATAGAGGGACGGAGAGGGAGAGAGGTCAAACCCGTCCAAAATGGTTGCTTTACAGTGGATACAGTGAGGTGAACATGACTTCAATCTTGAGTCAAACTAAACTCGGATTTGATTGAGCCTGTTTCAGTTTAGAGATTTCACAAAAGACACAAAAGGCCCGGCCCATTGTATGGACACATTCCTTAACTGTTTATTGGTCACTAAATGACTGCATGGTCACATGTGAAGACTTTGCTTTAAAAGAACAGACTGCTTGTAAAAAAAAAAGTTTGGAATTGCATTGAGGAGTGAAATCCCGAGGAGAACAAAACAAAGTGCCAGGGGAGAATGGTTTCACAGGGCCAACTGACAGAACAATTATTGCATCCAACATTAGCAAAGCAACATGGTGTTAAAAAAAGAGAAGGCATCTTCAAGGGCTCCTATTTGACCACCATTACCAAGTCGTTTCAAAGTTGTCACATGACTACCATCCAGTGTCCACCCAGATCTATGGCGACTGGATCATTCTACCCAGTGGGACTGTACCAACTCGGGGGGGGCATATCCATCTATCTATCCATCCATCCACCATACATGCTGGACGGGTGGACACTCCCACTTGTGATGTCACTAGAGGGTGAAGTAGTGAACATGACGCGCTTTCAAACGGCCCGTGGACATGGCTAAATAGCACGTCTCTCACGCGGTGGCAAAAAAAAAAAAAGGGCAAACGCGAACACAATGGCACGTTTTTTGGGCTCCGTGATGGACGTGCATGTGGACGTGGGTGCGCGCGTGGGTGTGAGAGTGGGCGTGAGAGTGGGCGTGGTACCCGGCGATGCAGACACACAGCACGTAGACGTGGTCGGCGCCGGCGAGCCAACATGGCCGCGGTGCGGTGCATTGAATATAAATATGAAGCATGATTATCAGATCCTTACTGTCGTGTCTCGTCTGTCACCATTACATCATTAGAGCCATTGGAGTGGTAATTAGTAATTCGTTACAATTACCACTACAATTAATATGCTACTATTGGCTGCTCTGTGTATACATTTTTTATATAATTATGATGTTGTTTGTTGGCTGTCTTGCTGTCATGGTTACCATTCAGTATGGCTTGTCATATGGGAAATAAAACTTAGCTGATTAAATAAGTAAGTATATATATATATATATATATATATATATATATATAAGTTAGCTGAATATATGTCATTATAAAAATCTTTTTTCAAACGACCAGCGAGCCAGTTCTCTGCACGATAGTTTCTACAAATCTGTTGTTTCAGTGCTAGTGCATTAAGCTGGTGCATTGTGGTGTGTTGTCCACTAGAGGCCGCTACAGAAGCACCAGAGAACACCTGTTGCCTAGCGGTTAGAAACGATAAGACAATAACAATAACTGCATTGTTCTAACTGTTGCTGTAAACAAGCACTAACACAAACACTTGACTTTTTTTATTTTTTTATTGAAGCCCACGTTGACCGTTTTCACAATGTTTAAGTTATCTGGCCAAATGGAACCAACCACACCTGAAACAAATACTTAACGCGTTGCTAGAAAACAAACATTGTGTTGTAGCGTCTAATCACACCTATAGAGGTATCAGAGTACAGCTCATTGCTTATTTAAGACCTACTTCCAGGAGGTAATGGGCCTTCCAGTAAACACTACTCATACTATAGCCGGTGGCCTCTGTGTCAGACTCATAGTAGTCGGCCTGTTGGTATTCGGTGTGAGCCAAGGTATAACCAAGAGCATATGATTCGGATTAAAATGTGCAAGCCTGCGTTTTAATCCCGCGTGACGCAACAGGCTGTAGATTTGAGCAGAGGCCCGAGTTAAGAAGGTGTTTATTTGCTTGGAAAACAAGAAACACAACATAACCACAACCACAACCCATCTCCTTCTCCCCGCGCATTCATGATCTTTGAGACATGTTCATGAATACAATAAACACAAAAACAACCCAAAAGAAACCCACTAAACAGACAAACATCTCTCGAGTCTGGATGCTTTGTGGTTCATATTCCACACATCGATCATCTCCCCTATTCCCTCCTTCACCCCTCACTCTCCATCACCCAAAAGTGAGCTGATATGAATCATCCAGGCACTAGGACCTAGGGCCACTCTCAGGTTTCACACCCAGTACTCTGGCTGCTCGCCTGGCCCTCACACACACCACACAAACACACACACACACACACACACACACACACACACACACACACACACACACACAGTGTGTGTGTGTGAGGCAGCAGCAGCAGCAGTACTGGGTGTGAAACCTGAGAGTGCCCTAGGTCCTAGTGCCTGATGATTCATATCAGCTCACTTTTGGGTGATGGAGAGTGAGGGGTGAAGGAGGGAATAGGGGAGATGATCGATGTGTGAATATGAACCACAAAGCATCCAGACTCGAGAGATGTTTGTCTGTTTAGTGGGTTTCTTTTGGGTTGTTTTTGTGTTTATTGTATTCATGAACATGTCTCAAAGATCATGAATGCGCGGGGAGAAGGAGATGGGTTGTGGTTGTGGTTATGTTGTGTTTCTTGTTTTCCAAGCAAATAAACACCTTCTTAACTCGGGCCTCTGCTCAAATCTACAGCCTGTTGCGTCACGCGGGATTAAAACGCAGGCTTGCACATTTTAATCCGAATCATATGCTCTTGGTTATACCTTGGCTCACACCGAATACCAACAGGCCGACTACTATGAGTCTGACTCAGAGGCCACCGGCTATAGTATGAGTAGTGTTACTGGAAGGCCCATTACCTCCTGGAAGTAGGTCTTAAATAAGCAATGAGCTGTACTCTGATACCTCTATAGGTGTGATTAGACGCTACAACACAATGTTTGTTTTCTAGCAACGCGTTAAGTATTTGTTTCAGGTGTGGTTGGTTCCATTTGACCAGATAACTTTAACATTGTGAAAACGGTCAACGTGGGCTTCAATAAAAAAAAAAAAAAGTCAAGTGTTTGTGTTAGTGCTTGTTTACAGCAACAGTTAGAACAATGCAGTTATTGTTATTGTCTTATCGTTTCTAACCGCTAGGCAACAGGTGTTCTCTGGTGCTTCTGTAGCGGCCTCTAGTGGACAACACACCACAATGCACCATCTATTTTTTTTTTTGCCACCGCGTGAGAGACGTGCTATTTAGCCATGTCCACGGGCCGTTTGAAAGCGCGTCATGTTCACTACTTCACCCTCTAGTGACATCACAAGTGGGAGTGTCCACCCGTCCAGGATGTATGGTGGATGGATGGATAGATAGATGGATATGCCCCCCCCCAGTTGGTACAGTCCCACTGGGTAGAATGATCCAGTCGCCATAGATCTGGGTGGACACTGGAGGTTGGTCATGTGACAACTTTGAAACGACTTGATAGGAGCCCTTTAAGATGCCTTCTCTTTTTTTAACACCATGTTGCTTTGCTAATGTTGGATGCAATAATTGTTCTGTCAGTTGGCCCTGTGAAACCATTCTCCCCTGGTACTTTGTTTTGTTCTCCTCGGGATTTCACTCCTCAATGCAATTCCAAACTTTTTTTTTTACAAGCAGTCTGTTCTTTTAAAGCAAAGTCTTCACATGTGACCATGCAGTCATTTAGTGACCAATAAACAGTTAAGGAATGTGTCCATACAATGGGCCGGGACTTTTGTGTCTTTTGTGAAATCTTTAAACTGAAACAGGCTCAAACAAATCCGAGTTTAGTTTGACTCAAGATTGAAGTCATGTTCACCTCTCTGTATCCACTGTAAAGCAACCATTTTGGACGGGTTTGACCTCTCTCCCTCTCCGTCCCTCTATGTCTCTCTCTCTCTCTCTCACTCCCCACCCCCAGTAACCGCGTGTTCACCGAGGGCACTTGCAAGCTGCTGAACCTGGTGGTGTCCGACCTGGTGGACGAGGACTTTGTGCTGAACCGCCGGCGTCAGGCAGCGTCCGCCCTGCTCTTCGGCATGGTCGCCCTGGTGACCAAGCCCCGCCAGACCTTGGGCCCGCTGGTGGGCACCTGGCTGCTGTGTTTCTACACAGGTACCCGCCTACCCGCCGGGGGTCCGGGACCAGCACAGTTTAGTTTGGTCTACACTTAGTGGTGGACGCCTACTTGTGATGCGTTGAGCTGCTGCTGCTGCTACAATATCATTTGGTTCCTCTTGTGTCGGGGTTGTGGTGGGCAGGATCTATAAATAGAGTTGGCCCTGAGAGTTTGAGATGTGAAACTCAGCTCTGTGGGAGCGGGCAAGGCACGGCGCTCTATAATCTAGTCTAGAATCAGAGTGTAGTATAAGCAGGCGCGGTCTTACCATTAAGGCCAAAGGGTAGGCAATTGCCTGGGGCCCCCAACCTGCAGGGGCCCCCAACCAGCTGCCCCCTCCCCATCAGGGGGCTCGGGGCCTCCGCGCAGTAGCCCCCACCATTGTCTTTGTAAAATTATAATGTGTATTTCTAAAACAGAAAATAAAGAAAAAAACAACGAAAAAACAAAAAAAAAACATCAGAATGCCCAAATCGTATTATCTGCCCCCCTCCCCTTTCGTGTTATAATGGACTATTCCATGAGTGATCATGACCGCGAAAAGACGAAAGACAGCAGCCAGGAAGTGAAGTTCTACGGTTTTTTTTATGAAAGAGATGTGCAGTCGGAGTTCTGGTAAATGAAGCGTAATTAGCCAAGCGGTCTAATAAGAGGAAAAAGCGAGAAGAAACTTGTTATATTATAATTGTTAATTTTGTAATTGCAATCTCACTCACACTTCACGCATAGTCTCACTCTCACTCATTCACTCTCTCTCACACACACACACACGCACGAGCGCTTGTCTGGTGAGATTTTTAGACAAAAATAAATATTTGGCATTTTGACATACACTGGTGTTATATCTGAAACTTATTTCTCACATTCTACTCTTTATTTAGTGCAAGTATTGACAGGTCCCTTTGTGTTAAAGAACGGATTTGAAGGGGCCCCTAGCTAAGTTCGCCTTGGGCCCCCAAATTGCTAAATCCGCCACTGAGTATAAGGACCCACTTTATGGCGGTGAAATGGTAAAGATGGTTAAACGGGCCCGATGGCAGACTCTCCTACACGGCTGATCTATCTCTCCTCATTTCCTAGTTCTGGGCGAGTCGTGCTCCAAGCATAGCCTGCTAGACACCACTTCTTGACTCTGACTGTGTAATGTAGAAGATGGGTTGGGAGGTGGCACCTCTCTGAATAGAGATCTGTCTAACCTGTAAACTATGACCCAATTATTTAATGGACACTGTTTGATGAACCAAGCTGGACTTTAAAAAGATGTGGGGAGACCATAATGACAAGCAGTTCCTTGGTTCTCTTTAAACCAATCAGATCACATTGTTGATGGTGTCATCACGAGAACAAAAATCTAAACGATGTAGCACAATCATAATGTAGTAAATGTGGAAACAGTTCTTGAGTTCTTGACTTTTTAATTGATTTTCTTTGAATATGGTTCCTGGTGGTCCATCCCTCTCCTCACCACTTCTCTCCCCCCATCCTCCTCCTCTCTCTTAAGGGTACGACGTCTTCGAGAGGCGTCCCGCCCAGCAGCAGCACTCCCTGACGGCGGCTGTGGTGGCGCGGGGGCCCCGCTGCGCCTGGCCTGCTTCTACATGCTGGTGGCGGTGCCCATCGTGTGCACGCTGCTCCAGCTGAGCGCCTGGTCCCGCTTCACCCTCCACGGCCGCAAGCTTCAGGGTATCAAGACGCAGCGTCAGGGGGCGCAGCACGGCCACCTGGCCGACGTCAAGGCCATCTGACAGCCGGGCGACCGGGGGACACGGCCAGACAGGGAGACAGAGGGGGGGGGCACTTTTTTGGCGGGTGTTAGAATTCAAAATGGCCATGGTCTACAAATGGCTGTTGACTTTCGTTGACAAAGAACTTTTTTTTTCTCGTGGTGCAATTCGAGAGGGAGCTGCACAACTTCCAAAAACTGAAATGTGTGTTTTTATTAAATAGGAATAATATTCAAATGTATCTTTCTAAAGGAAACTGCCTTATTTTGACATCGTAACAACAACAAAAAAGGCTTTGTATTTATATGTGAACGGAACTGATGACCAAGGTGACTGAATGTATTTAATTGTGTTCAGTTTAGGGTTATAATTTTTTT
>PIJE02000146.1:567831-597831 GCA_002895965.2 Coryphaenoides rupestris
ATATATATATATATATATATATATATATATATATACTTACTTATAATCAACTAAGTTGTATTTCCCATATGACAAGCCGTACTGAATGGATTTGTCTGTAGGTAACCATTACAACAAGACAGCCAACAAACAACATCATAATTATGTAAAAAATGTATAGCCTACACAGAGCAGCCAATAGTAGCATATTAATTGTAGTGGTAATTGTATTACCTCTCTAATGATGTAATGGTGACAGACGAGACACGACAGTAAGGATCTGATAATGCTTCATATTTATATTCATTGCACCCTGCTGTGTGCATAATGAACCATATTATGATATATCATCATATTATTATTTATTAATTAATTATTCTCCAGGGAGTTGGTGAGGAAACTCGTCACTAGGGGGCAGCAGAGAGTAGACTTTCTTTAAACGCATTTCTAATGCTTCCATTATTTATTTTTGGATTATTTGTTATGTTGTCTATGCTTTAGTAGAATAATGACTATTAAGAAATTGAATAAATAGAAAGATAAAACCACAAAAAGCTTCCTGTACGAATCATAATAAGATAGGATAGTCAGGGCGGAACTAAAAGCCTTTGTGTCTGTTTCCCGGGGAAGGTAAATAAAAAGCACAAACAGGAACTTGCTGTCAGTTTTCGCCATTGCACACAAACACAATTAAGCCACCAGAAATGATCTTTTAATTCAAAAAAAAATTCTCTTTAATAGCGGCGGTGGTTTCGGGTGTAACTCTGGAGGAGGCCGTCGTGCTGCTGGAGATCTACTTGGTGGTGATGGTGCTGTCCTTCTCCTGGGCGGTGTACTTTATCTTCGTCTCGAAGCCCGTGCTGGGCAAAAGTTACTGAATAAATACTATAAATAGCCCCCGACCTCCACCAAATACAAGGAGCTACCATGGATTTCTCCAAGTTCCTGGACGAGGACTTCGAGGTGAAGGAGTGGGTGAACGGTGCCTTCCGGGTGGCGCAGAAGGAGGCGCCGGGGAAGGCGGACGCGCACGCCGCCACCCTGGTGATGAAGCTGCAGCTCTTCATCCAGGAGGTGAACAACGCCATCGAGGGTGAGTGGGTGCTGGGGCTGGTCCTACAGTGGGTAACTCTTTAGTGAGTGGGTGACCCTTTAATGTACCTTGATGGGTCCTACTGTGGGGGACCCTTTAGTGTACCTTGATGGGTCCTACTGTGGGGGACCCTTTAGTGTACCTTGATGGGTCCTACTGTGGGGGACCCTTTAGTGTACCTCGATGGGTCCTACTGTGGGGGACCCTTTAGTGTACCTCGATGGGTCCTACAGGGACTCTTTAGTGTACCTTGATGGGTCCTACAGTGACTGACTCTTTAGTGTACCTTGATGGGTCCTACGGTGAGTGACCCTTTAGTGCACCTGTGAGTGTATATATGTGGTGGTCCAGAGAGCATTGTAACACAAAGAGAACATGTATATTTATGCATGTATATATATATTTATGTATTTATACATTGATGTATGATTTTCACAGAGAGCAGTATCCAGGCACTGCAGAACATGCCCAGGGTTCTGCGGGACGTGGAGGGTCTGAAGCAGGAAGCGTCGTTCCTCAAGGAGCAGATGGTTCTGGTCAAGGAGGACATCCGCAAGTTTGAGCAGGACACGGTGCAGTCCATGCAGGTGAGAAGCCCTCTCTCAGAAGCCCTCTCTCAGCCCAGCCCTGAGGCGGCTCGGTCCTGGATGATGTTCACGGTGTTCCTCTCTCTCTCTCTCTCCCCAGGTGTTGGTGGCGATCGACCAGGTGAAGAGCCGCATGCAGCTGTCTGCCGAGGCGCTGCAGGAGGCTGACAAGTGGAGCACACTCAGCGCTGACATCGAGGAGACCTTCAAGACACAGGTAACAGGATGTGAAGTCACCACTCAGCACACATACAGTATGTCATGTTATAGGTCAGATTTAAGTCACGTGAAATGTCAAATCATGTTATAAATCACATTAAATGTCATGGTATAAGTCATGTTATAAGTCACATTAAATGTCATGCTATAAGTCATGTTATAAATCAAATTACCTAAATGTCATGCTATATGTCATGTTATAAGTCACATTAAATGTCATGTTATAAATCAAATTAAATGTCATGCTATATGTCATGTTATAAGTCACATTAAATGTCATGTTATAAGTCATATACTGTATAAGTCATATAGGCCTACCGCTGACTACATTAGTCAAATTACTATTCATGTTATAGGTCACATGTAAGTTACATTAAATGTCATGTAATAAGTTATGTTATAAGTCACATTAAATGTCATGCCATAAGTCACAATATAAGTCATATTTTAAATCCTGTTCTATGTGCCCTCCCTTCTTGCAGGACTTTGCGGTGATCTCGTCCAAGCTGACCAGCATGCAGAGCAGTCTGGCCATGCTTGTGGACACGCCAGACTACTCTGACAAGTGTGTCTACCTGGAGGCGCTGAAGAACCGGCTGGAGGCCCTGGCCAGCACCCAGATCGTCTCCACCTTCAACTCCATGGCTACAGGTAGGAGCACCAGTTAGAACACTGCAGCTACAGGTAGTACTACCAGTTAAAACACTGTGGCTACAGGTAGAACCACAAGTTGAAACACTGTAGCTACAGGTCAGACTACCAGTTAAAACACTGTAGCTACAGGTCAGACTACCAGTTAAAACACTGTGGCTACAGGTCAGACTACCAGTTAAAACACTGTGGCTACAGGTAGGACCACCAGTTAAAACACTGGCTACAGTTAGGAGTAGTCATGCATTTCTGACTACTCGACCTTCTACATCAAAAGCTGTTGTGTGTTTCAGACCAAGCGAAGCTGTTTGTTAAAGTCTTCTCAGAGATGGACCGGATGCCCCAGCTGCTGGCCTACTACTACAAGTGTCACAAGGTAGAGACAAGAAAGATGACAAGAAACTACAACAACCACAATACAACTACAGACATCATGTGATGCTCTTTCTTGAAACACTGTGTGTGTGCGTCTCTGTGCAGGCTCAGTTGCTGTCCTCCTGGCAGGAGCTGGCCCAGAGCGAGCTGACGGTGAACCAGCAGCTCTCCGAGTTCTACGACAACCTGTTGTCCGCCTGGCACTCCCAGATCCACTGGACCAGCCAGGTCAGTCCGCCCCCCACCACCCCATTCAGCGATCCGCTCCGGGGTTCACTGCCAACCTCAGGCGTTGGTTCACACCGACCCGAACACTAATCCAGAGAGATGTGAGCTGGTTCTTGGGCAGGGTTGGAGCCAAAACGTGGCCAGGACTTTTATTTGCTGAACCTGGGATTTTCCAAAAACAATACTTTTCTAAGGTTTTTCTAAATGTACAAAACTTGTCTGAAAGTGCACAGTCCTTTTTTAAAGGTACACTTTTTTACAGGACTGATAATTTTGATAATAAACACGTGTTCTAATAGTTCAAGACTTCAAGACTCGAAATCTAGACTAAACTACTCTACCTGGGGATTGTGCACTACCTCACGTGCACTACCTCATGTGCACTCCCTCTCATGCACTCCCTCTCGTGCACTACCTCATGTGCACTCCCTCACATGCGCTACCTCATGTGCACTCTCTCTCGTGCGCTCCCTCCCGTGCATGACTGTGCTCTGATCCCCGCCACCCTCCTCCGGCCAGGTGTTCAGGCGGCCCTACGAGGTGGTGACGGTGCTGCTGATCCAGACCCTGGGGGCCATGGTGCCCTCGGTACCCGTGTGCGTGGCCTCGGTGCTGGAGCACTGTGAGCCGGAGGGCCGCCTGGAGGCCCTGCTGGAACTCCACCACACCACCGCCGCCTTCACACACAGCCTGGAGGCCGCCGTGCTGCCGCACCTCGGTACGTAGCCGGGTTGCGGCAAGGTTAAAGGTCAATGTGGTACATACAGGGGTCGTTGGGGTTAAAGGGCGAAGTGCTGCCACACCTTGGGGTCAAAGGTTGAAGGTCAACCGACAACCGCCACACCTTGGTACGTAGTGAGGTCACAGGGTTAAAGGTCAGCTGGGAGATATGTAATATATAGTGTGTATATTGATGTGTGTGTGTGTGTGTGTCTGTGTGTGCGCACATGTGCGTGTAGGAGAGGCCAACCCTCTGAAGCTGTGTGAGCTGGTGTGTGTGCTGCTGGAGCCCTACAGAGACTACCAGCTGCAGTACGGAGAGCTGGAGGAGGTCAACCTACTGATCCAGATCAGCGCAGTCCCACTGGTAACACGCGCACGCACGCACACACACACAGTGATTATGATGTTGTGTGATGTAACCTGTGTAATGTCATCTATTGTGACGTAACCTGTGTGATGCCCCGCCCCCAGGAACACGGTGAGGTCATGGACTGTGTGCAGGAGCTCAGCCAATCGGTGGCCAAGCTGTTCTCTCTGGCGGGAGGAGCCGCTGAGCGATGCGTCCGCCTCACCGATGGCCTGGCGGTGCGGGGGCTACTGCACGCGCTCAAAGCCATCTTCACCAAGTAATATATACACACATAATTAATACATACATAATTAATACATACAAATGAGGATGTGTGTTTATTTGCCGGTAACGGATTCTAGACCCTGTGTATAATAATATAATATATTTAATAATACATATATAATGTGTAATATATTCATATGTGTGTAGGTATGTGTCAGACTTCTCCACCACCCTGCAGTCTATCAGGAAGAAGTGTAAACTGGAGGAAACGCCCACTTCCTCTGCCTTCCAAGAGGATTGGACGGCCTTCCAGAACTCTGTCAGGTGAGCGGGGCCTCTCTGAGAAGCATGTAGTTTAGTAGTAGTTTTCACAGACAAGGAATGTGGTTCTGTGAATTGGTGCATAACATTGAACATTAAACAAAATATTGGGAGGTCTCGGTAGCTTGATGATGAAATAATTCATTAATGAATGTAGTTAGTGACATATTAATCACCCCCTGACCTTCCAGTGACCTCTCCAGGTAGTTGGCAATTCATTATTTAATGATTGAGTTGGTGATGAATGAAATGAGTTGCTGGGTGATGATGAGTGAGTAAATCTGGTATCTAATGAATAAATTAATGATGTAGCTGGTGATGAATGAGGCATGATAATGTTTGTGGTGTGTTTGTGTTCCCCAGGATCATCGCTACGTGCGGAGAGCTACTGAGACAGTTCGGGGCGTTCGAACAGCAGCTGTCCAACAAGTAAGACGCGTGACCTCTCTGTGACCTTCATTGTGATATCATCGCACTCTGACATCACAGATGACATTACCGTCATGTGTCTGGTTTGACCTCATTCGTCGCTTCACGTTGTCCCGTATCTATCATCAATCAATCAATCAATCAATCAATCAATGTATGTATGATCAGTTCCACCAAATAATAAAAAGATGTCAACATTTCAGGTTCCTTCTGAAATGCAGTTACCAAAACATCGAATAGAAATATTGATGATAATTTTGACCACATTTTCTTGCTAATACTGACATTTTTTATACTGAAAAATATTCACAATTCATCAGTTTTACCTTTTTAGTGTATTTACCGATCCATGACCCTGACCCTTCACCTCTGCTCCTCCTCCCCTGAAGGATTCTGGGAACGGCGGGGAAGTACCTGTCAGAGTCGTACAGCCCCCGCAGCCTGCCCTCCATACAGGAAGTCAGCTTGTTGGACAGGAAGTGCTCGGGCCGCAGCCCCTGGCAGGAGTACAACTACCTGCAGAAAGGCAATGCAGCCGAGTACAACAGCGTCATGGAGCTCCTGTACTCCCTGAAGGTGAGGAACCACTATGAAGCTGTATGTCTCCTCTGTGGGGGTCTTTTATTTTGAAGCTGTGTGTCTCCTGTGGGGGTCTTTTGTTGTGACGCTGTGTCTCCTCTGTGGGGGTCTTTTATTGTGACGCTGTGTGTCTCCTCTTGTGGGGGTCTTTTATTGTGTAGCTGTGAGTCTCCTCTTGTGGGGGTCTTTTATTGTGTAGCTGTGAGTCTCCTCTTGTGGGGGTCTTTTATTGTGAAGCTGTGTGTCTCCTCTTGTGGGGGTCTTTTATTGTGAAGCTGTGTCTCCTCTTGTGGGCGCTTCCTTTTATTGTGAAGCTGTGTGACTCCTCTTGTGGGGGTCTTTTATTGTGAAGCTGTGTCTCCTCTGGAGTGTGGGTCATTTATTGTGAAGCTGTGTGTCTCCTCTTAGTTATGTTGTGAAACTGTGTTTATCTGTGGGGGGCTTTTATTGTGAAGCTGGGTGTCTTTTATTGTGAAGCTGTATCTGTTGTCATGACGATGTTACAGGAGAAGGGCACTGGAGCGTCCAGCCTGCTAGCAGAGCCGCGGGCTGCTCTGACCCGGCTCAACCAGCAGGCCAACCGGCTGGCCTTTGATTCCGTCTTCCTGCAGATCAAGCATCAGATCCACCTGCTTATGTATGAAAATAGACCCGTTCATTGACAGTGCGCTTTATAATCCGGTGCGCCTTATAGTCCGGAAAATACGGTATATTGTGAAACTGTGTTTATCTGTGGGGGGCTTTTATTGTGAAGCTGGGTGTCTTTTATTGTGACACTGTATCTGTTGTCATGACGATGTTACAGGAGAAGGGCACCGGAGCGTCCAGCCTGCTAGCGGAGCCGCGGGCCGCTCTGACCCGGCTCAACCAGCAGGCCAACCGGCTGGCCTTTGATTCCGTCTTCCTGCAGATCAAGCATCAGATCCACCTGCTGCACCGCACAGAGGTCAGCCTCAGCACCGCGTTGTCACGGTTACCGGAGGGTCGTGTGGGTGTGTGTGTAACCATGCTGTGTGTTCTCAGGGCGGGGACGTTGGTTCTGGAGAGAAGCTTACACAGACGAACCTCTTGCCGACGTTCAGTTCCTGTCCCCGCAGGAATACAATCAGCAACAGTACCGTAGAATACACACAATACACAACCAGTTAGTAACTGTAGTAATACTTACTGTAATTGTACTCCCTTAGTCGTTCCACATACATCATGGCCCAGTAACTTAGTCGTAATACTGTAGTAGTACTGTAGTAATACTCTGTGTTGTACTCGTTAGATCGGCCAGTACATCATGTCACTGCCCTTCCATCTGGAGCCCTTCGTGACGCAGGAAGACCCGGCACTGGAGCTCGCACTGCATGCTGGGAAACTCCCCTTCCCCCCGGAGCAGGGTGAGTGTCTACCTCTCCTCCTCCTCCTCCTCACCCCTTCTTTACCCGTCTTCATCTGTCATCTCTCTGTCCATCAAACTGCCTCTTGACCCTTTATGCCCTCTTCTCTCTCCCTGGGTTCAACCTCTTGTGTCCCGTGCACACTCTTGTGTTCCGTCTCTCTCCTCCTCTCTGTCCTCTCCACTGCTCTTCCTCCTCCTCCTCCTCTGTATCTTCAACCTCCTTCTCTTCCTCACTCCCTCCTTCTTCCTCCTCCATCTCATTTTCCTCCTCTTCTTCCTCCTCACTCACAACTCCTTCCTCCTCCTCTTCCTAACTCCCTCCTCTTTCTAACTCCCTCCTCTTTCTAACTCCCTCCTCCTCCTCCTCCTCTTCCTCAGGAGAGGACCTTCCGGAGCTGGACAACACGGCAGACTATTGGCTGGGCTCCATTGCCAGGGCGACCATGCAGACGTACTGCGACACCATCCTCCAGGTGCCCAACCTGCACCCTCGCGCCACCAAGCAGCTGATCACCGACATCGGTAAGAGGCCGTGGAGCTCGGACGCCCGGCCACTACTGTCTTAAACTGTTTTTTCATTAATATATGATTGATGTATTGTTGTTTCCGATAGATCTATTAAAGTATAGTGTCTATTGTATCTATTATTAATAAAGTATTGTTTCTAATTGGTAAGGTATTGATGTTTAAATATTGATCAGTCGTTGATATATATTTAATATAGATCTGTTATTAGCAAAGTATCAATGTCTGAGTACTGATCAGTGATTGTTATATATATTTAATATTAGTCTGCCGTCAAAGCACAAATCTGTGTGACTGGGGCCTTTCTCTTTGGGGCATTTTGTTTCAAATGAAGTTCAACCAATCATATCAACCACTACAAACTGATATGGCTGACCATCGATTGGAAGGGAGGGAAAAAAATAAAAAATATGTCTGTCGATTATGGCTTACATTTTTCAAAAAATAAAATACACAAATTACTACTGGGCTGAAACTCCAATGTGAAGCCCCGGAGTACACTCTCTCTTCCGAAGAGTTCAGGACCTGTTGGCATTAAGCAACATTGTCAAGCGCTATCAGAAGTTCGGCTCTAGCATTGCCGAACTTCTGAATCCAAGATTAGTGTAATCTAAAAAAGTATTGATGTCTGGGGTATTGATCCATGATTGTCTCCTCCTCCTCCAGAGTACCTGAACAACGTGATGGACGCCCTGGGCCTCCAGCCATCTCGCTCCTTGCAGAACATCCTCACCCTGCTCAAGGCCCGGCCAGAGGACTACCGGCAGACCGCCAAGCCCCTCCCCCGCCGCATGGCCTCCACGCTCGCCGCCATCCGGGGGCTCGACTACTGAGCCCCGCCCAGCGAGAGAGCCTTCGCCCTGGGGTGGGGGGTGGGATGGCAGCCAGGGACAGGGAGGGCCGGGGGGGGTGGGCTGGGAGTCCCAAATAATACCTGCCATCCGTTATTGTGTATTTGTATTTTGTACTTTGTTTTCTTTGTGTTCCTGGAGGTGGAGGGGGGCGGTGGATGTCTGAAGGTGTTTCGTGGGACTTTGTAACTTCCTGTCAGGAAGTTGACTGTAATATATGTATCTAGCTATCTCCTATGAAATTCATCTGTTATTTTAAATAAATTATCTGCAAGTAGAAAAGAAATGTGTGTTCATATGAAATAAAGTAGATTTTCCTTGCAATTCATGGAAGTGGGTTGATCTGCAGATAGCCTAACCCTAACCTTCAGCTCTGCCCGCTTCTCCACAGGGACCACATAAACCCTAACCCTAGCCCTAATCCTAACCTTCGCCATAACCCTAACATAACGCTTTGATGGAATTAAACACAAGGAGGACTTGAACCTGGGTCTGCAGAGTGTGAACGTCCAGCTCTGTCCTCTTCTCCACAGGGACCACACTTTTTACACAGTTTTTCGATTACATTTGAATTCAATTTAAATGTTTACATGAAGCTTCGATGCAGTCAAACATAAGTAGGACTTGAACCTGTGTCTGCAGAACGTCATCCCCCAGCACTTCTCCACAGGGACCATACTTTTTTAAAGAACATTTTTTACATGGTTTTTCGGTTATATTTGAATTTAATTCTTATTAAATGTTTCCAGAATTATTTGATGGAGTCAAACATGAGGAGCAGTTGAACCTGGGTCTGCAGAGCTTGAACCTCCAGCTCTGTCTGCTCCGCACACAGTTTTTCGGTTATATTTGAATTAAAATTATTTTAAATGTTTACAAAAGGCTTCGATGGAGTCAAACGTAAGGAGGAGGTGAACCTGCATCTGCAGAGCGTCAACCTCCAGCTTTGACCACTTCTCCACAGGAACCACACTTTGTAACACCCCCCCCCCCCCCACATCTAACCTAACCATTTCTCCCCCCTTTAACCTAACCCATACCTCGCCCAACCTCTAACCTAACCCTAACCTTTCCCTTCCCTCTCCTAAACCTCTCCTTCCCTTTTAACTAACCCCAACCCCTTTCCCTCCGAACTCTAACCTAACCTTAACATCTCCATCCTCCCTAACCTAACTCCCCACCCTCCTTACCCTCTCCCTCTTCTAGCCCTTCCCCTCCTTATTATTACTTTACCCTTTCCTTCCCTCCCCTAAACCAGAGCCAGCATTTTACACCTCTTTTGACGGCGGAGGTCTCTGCCTCCAGCTGATGTCCCTCACTTCCATTCTTTTCATTTTAATTTCATTTTCAAAATCTTTCCCACCCCCATTTTTATCTTTCTTGCTGTTTTTTTTTTCTTTTTCCTTTCTCCTTTTCTCCCCCCTTCTCCAGAGTTTGCAGAGAAAGAATTAGATAAAACCCATGCCCATGCCCTACCCACTAGTCACCACTTGATGGTGCCAGGGCCCTATCCCTAACACCTAGCCCTAATCCTGACCCCTTTTTTCTTTTCTTTTTTTTACCAATTTACCATCAAATATGAATATCTATCTATCTAGCTATCCGCTGCTCCACAGGGAATTGTTTAGGTTCTATTTGAGTTATGAATAAACAACCTCAAACTAACGTCTCCAAAACATGGATGTATTAAAGGTCTCTCCAAATGCACACCGAGACACACATATGTGTAAATATATGAATAATATATAATGTCCCCCTCATCTGAACTGCCATTCACTATATTTTACACACGATTAACAAGTAATTAGAATGGAATGGAATTGAATGAATAAATACATCAGTTGAACATCACCTAGTATCTTTTATTCACTGTAGAAATGTAGATTGTAATACTAGAGTACCGGCACCCCCCCCCCACCCCCCCAAATCCATCAAAAGTCCATCAACAATATATGTATATTTTTGTTGTATATATATATATATATATATGTATATATGTACATTGCTATATGTATATATCATTATATTTATATATATATCTTTTTATATTTGTATATATTTTGGATGGATTTTTGATATGTTTTGAGGTCAGTCAGTTCAGCGTGTGCGCAAATTAATAGACCAGAAAGAGAGAGAGAGATTGAGAGAGAGAGAGAGAGAGAGATTGAGAGAGAGAGATTGCTTTTGTTTCCTTTCATACATTCTTTCAAAAAAGATTGACCTTGTATTTGTAGGCCTATTGTGTAGCAGTTATGAGCCGCCTGATGCGTGGTTTTATTATTATTATTATTATTATTATTATTAATAATAATAATTGTATTATTATTATTAATAATGTTATTATTATTATTATTATTATTGTTGGTGTTATTTTTATTGTTATTATTATTATTATTATTATTATTGTTGGTGTTATTTTTATTATTGTTGTTATTATTATTATTATTATTATTATTGTTTATTAAGTCATCTCTATCGGTGGGACGTCAGCACCCTACCCACCCCTCCTCTCCTCTCCTCTCCTTCATCATCATCATCATCAGCCAGCTTCCTCAGGGCGTGACGTCACCGTCCCCGCCCTGCCTGCGGTATCCGTGCGGGAGGTGATGGAGACGAGGCCCCGCGGTGCTGGAAAAGCCGTCTAAACCCGCAACCCGCCGATTGACATCAGATCGCTGTTTTGTTTGGGGTTTTTTTTTTCTTAACCCCCCCCCCCCTCCCTCCCCAGTTGGCGACGTGTTGTTGTTTTTTTTTGTTTTGTTTTTTTGTTCGTCGGGAACCCACCCCCCCCCCCCCCCCCCCCTCCCCTCGGTGTGGATCGGAGGTGTTGTGGATCCAGGGGACGAGATCAACAAACCCGGCCCGGGAAATAAAGACCCGGCCACGGCTCTATAGTCTATAGTCCGGGCTCCGGGCTCTGGGGGTGGTCGGAAGGGTGGAGTCGCGACTGGCGCCCTCGGGTTAATAAATGATGATGAGGAGGGGTGGTGGTGGTGGTGGTGGGTGACCCCCCCTCTCCTCTCTCTCTCTCTCTCTGTGTTGGCGACGGCGGCGGGGTCCTCCAAGACCGTGTGGATGCTCAGACGAGCCCGACGTGGATCCACCAGAGGCACCAGCAGCACCAGTGTGTCTGTCTCACCGTGATGCGTTGTGACCGCGGAAGGAGCGGCGCCTCCTCATCGAGGTGATGCTGATGCTGATGCTGATGGCGGCACCACCGACCGGGCTTCTAACGGAAAGCGCTCCGGATCGCGCCGCGTGTTTATGCAATCCGACGCATGCAGCGCCGCCCGAGGACCGATAACTCCCGCCTCCCCCCGTGCTTTTTTTTTTTAATGTTATTATTATTTTTTTTTAAATAAATAACAATATAGTGGTGGTGCCTGTCTCCGTGATGTCTCCATCCACAACAGAAGAACCCTTCGGTCCGGATCGCGCCCAAATGATGTCCGTGTTGATGGTTATGATGTTGACGAACCCTTCCAAGGTGCCTCTCCTCCTCCTCCTCCTCCTCCTCACACATCGGGGTTGACCGGACCTTCTGTGGAGACCAGGCCCTTACCACCGAGGAGTCACAGCAACAACAACAACAACAATAACAACAATAAGAACAACAACAGCCAACCACCAACAACCAACATGTCGAAAGCTGCCAGCAACAAGGAGAAGAAGTCCTTCAGCAAGAAGCTGTTCCGGAGGTCCTCGGTGCGCTCCGTGGGGAGCTTCATGAACCGGGTGCTCCGGACACTCTCCACCCTGTCCCACTTCGGGAACGAGGAGCACGCCACCGACGAGGAGAAGGAGGACGCCACCTTCGCGCCGTCCTCCAGCTGCACCGCGGGCTCCGTGCCCTCCGACGACAGCGACTGCGGCGGGTTCCTCTTCGGAGACAAGATCCCGGGCGTCTCGGGGCTGAAGAACCATGGCAACACCTGCTTCATGAACGCCATCCTGCAGTGCCTCAGCAACACGGAGCTGTTCGCCGAGTACCTGGCGCTGGAGCACTTCAAGGGGGCCGAGACCACCCTCAACGACAAGGCGGCCACCAAGTCCACCACTAACGGGGTGGTGGTCCCGCTCCCGGCCAAGAAGGCCAGCCAGCCGACGGCCGACAGCGGGGAGGTGACGGAGCAGCTGTCCGGGCTGGTCAGGGCGCTCTGGACCTTCGAGTACACTCCCCAGCACAGCCGCGAGTTCAAGGTAGGGGACCCCCCCCCACACACACTCACACACAAGCTCTCAGGATAGGCGGTGTTGGTTGTAGGCCGAGAGGTCCTGGGGTTCGACGGACCCCCCAATGTTGACAGTCTACCTGTAAGGCCTCCTAGGACAAGATGTCCCCTAACCTTTACCTGGCCCCTGCACACCCTCTCAGGATAGGTAGAGGAGTATCGGTGAGGCCGAAAGTTTCTGGGTTTGATCCCCTAATGTCCACAGTCTGCCTGTAAGGCATCCTAGAAAAACATGTCCCCGAACCCCTGCTATATTTGCTCCTTAATGACATGTGTCTGAATTCACTGCAAGGGACTTTGGATGAATGCCGTCTCACACATGATGGAGTAAACAGTGAAGTATCCATTACAGGTGCTTTAGTCTTCTGTGAGGCCTGGACCACAGCTACACCCTATTCATCTCAACCCTAATGGCAATATATGAGTACTAAAGCAACTAAAAATGTTTAGTAGTGACGATCTGACAGGAAGTGTGTAAAAAGAGCAACAATGCAAGATTCATTGAACCATAACGTCTCGTCGTCGATGAGTATCTGAAAAGTTTGACCCCGGGAGTTTAAACTGCTGCAACAACATGGTGACAGCGGGACTATATTCCTACGGAGTATATCGTATATTGACCCCAGGATACCAACTCGTCCACCCATTATCATCAACAGCAGAGAGCTGAACTCTGGATGCGCTCTGGAAAACGTTGACTGTTTTTTCCACACGTGGTCCAGCTTCACAGAGCTTTTCCTTGTCCGTGGGCCTGAAGCGTAACAGGATTAGAGGACAGGATGGGCCGCTGGTGGTGAGAGCGTTCGACTCCGCGCAGAAGGGTTCTGGGTTCGATCCCCAATGTCTACCTGTAGGTCATCCTCTGAGTAACATATCCCCCCTAACCCCTACCTGCTCCCTAATGACATGTACTCTAGAAGAGATCAATCTGTCTGTTAATTAGTAAACTAGATGATTTCCCTTCTCATCACAGAACAATGCGGTCTGTATTTACAGATCGGATTACATTTAGAATACATTCGATTATTTCAGCCGATCATTCAGATAGTAAGATAGATAGATACATTAGTTACATTTAATTAGATATTAGATCAGATCAGAATATACATTCAGATTAGATTATATATTAGATTGTATTATATTAGATATTAGATAAAGTTAGTTTAAATTACGTGAGATACAATCAGATTAAATATGTTGATCAGAATAGCGAAGCAGCGATTGATGGCTCTGCTGTCTCTGGGCAGTCCTCCTCCGCTATCCAATCAGAGCCCAGATCGGTGTCAGCTGACCCATTTGGACAGTTGGGGTCACAACCTCCTGGGTCCCCTCCAGGGACGAGGGAGCCATTCATGGTGTTAGTTCTAGTAGCTGATTCAGGCAAGAAGACACATTTATTTCTATAGCGCCCTGCAAACATAAAGATTATTCTTTATGAAGCGACTGCCACTTTACATACTTATGTAAAAGTAATGTAAATGTAAACGTACTTTGCTTACTGAAACCATTAATCTACTCCTGCTGGGTCCTATAGAGTAAACACCACTGGTACCACATACACAGATAACACTGCACACTAGTAGTACAGTCACAGAACACATACTGTGTGTGTGTGTGTGTGTGTGTGTGTGTGTGTGTGTGTGTGTGTTTGACTGACTGACTGACTGTGAGTCAGTGTTTAGTTTAGTGTTTAAAATATTAAAGCGTGACAGTTCTTTCAAGTTCAGCACACATTTCAGAATAGACAGAATAAATCAATAATTTCATCAAACAAGAATAAATGAAGTCAGGAGAGAGAGATTTCACTGAAACATGTGATGCATCGCTAACTGGCAATGGCCCCTTATAGTTTACTGTGATTCATCAAACATCAAAATATCACCTGAGAAAAGAATCTAGACAAGTGGAATATATTATTATGCAGAAAAAATATTAGATTAGTTGTGATGAAGTGATGAATTACCCAGGGTAAATACCCTGGGTAACCAGCAGGTTTGCTGGTTTCAGGCCACTGTCAGGGAGCTAAACAATGCTAATTAGAGTTCAGTGGAGGGATTACAACTCGTCCGTGTGTGGGAGTGGAGGGATGTGACCCTATGACTGTCTTGTCAGCGACCTGGAAGTAGACCAGAGACCCGACCCACGAAATGACATCCCATTAAGTGTGATGACCAGACCCCACAACCATTCTCTCTCCTTAAGCTGGGACAGAAGATAAGATCAGACATTGTTTTCTCTCTATAGCTCTCTTTGTAGTCACCAAGTCAAGTTGTAAGGAGACACCTGGAAGTTGCTCCACTCTGCTGAGTGGACTTTATTAATATTCATGAATTCATGCTTAATTACCACAAATGTTGAGCATTGCTAGTAATTTGGCATAGATGTTGACCACAGGTTCAGAACGTAAGCATCGTTGCTGTCAACACTTACTGTACGTGCCCAAAATAATTGAGTATCCCAGATGAAAGTAATCACAGGTCAGGGTAATCCCAGAGAGTGTCAGCAGGAACCCAGTCCAGTCTCCAGACTCCAGTCCTGGTTTTCCCGCGGCACCGCCATCCCGGGCCATCATCGGTCACCTCCTAGCATCCTGGAGGTTCTGCTGATCTAGGAATCTTTCCCGGGGAAAACTCTGAATATTTCATGAGAGAGAACACTGTGTAAAAGAAACAACGGCTTCGCTTGAAAAAGCTTTCTTCCTTTTACCACAATCCATCAAAAACTCATTTAGCTCCGCGTTGCGTGTCTGCCGGTGTTGTGGACAGTTTGTTGAGGAGCGGGGTGTCGGTTAGGTCCAGGAGGAGATTACTCTGGTGATTATGGGTCGATGTCTGAGTGAGATAGAGAGGGTCTCTGGTTCTGCTGGTTCTCAGAGCATAAAGAAGATCTGGAGAGAGGACTCAGGCCCTAATCCTCACCTAACGCTAACCTTACCACCCTGGTTAGGGGAGGTTAGAGCTTAACCTAACTCCTAGCCTGCCTAACCCTAACCTAACTAACCCAAACCTAACCCTAACAGTTTTTTGTAGCTGTACCAATTTTGATTGTACGCTTTAATTGTTTGCAGCCTCACATGTCGCTTTGGATTAAAGTGTCTGCTAAATGGCTGAATGTAATGTAAATGTAAATGTAAACTTCCTGTGGGTGTCTCAGAGCCCTTCCTCTTTCCTGTGTGACAGAACGTGGTGTCGAAGAGTGCGCTCCAGTTCCGCGGGACGGCCCAACACGACGCCCAGGAGTTCCTCCTCTGGCTCCTGGACCGGGTCCACGAAGACCTGAACCATCTGGTGCAACCCGAGACCAGACCCCCCCAGAAGGTAGACCACCACCACCAGACCTTAATAAGATAACAATATAATAATATCTAATCCACAGATAATCAAATCTAATCCAACAGATAACCTAATCTAATTTAATCTAACAGTCACACCAGATAATCCTTTTTCATTTTCTATACCTAATTTAGTGTTTAGCATTTGTCCTTCAAAACAAATAAATAAATAATGTTTTTCTTGTACCGTTAGCAGTGCAATTGTAACAGATTAATAAAGAAAAAATAACTTTTTACATTCGTTTTAGTTTGAGGCTAACTTTCTAGCTAACGCTAGCTGGGTGGTGGAGCTGAGATGGAACCGAGGTGGCCGCTAGGTGAATAAGGTGCTGATGCGTGCCGATAACATCACTTCCTGTCCCCCAGCCCCCGGTGGAGGAGCCGACCGTACCCGAGGGATCTCCACTGCCAGCACCCGCGTCCTTCGTACAGGAGCTGTTCCAGGCACAATACAGGTCTCCGCCTTTACTCTTTATAGCTTCATTTACTTTATTTAGTTTTTATAATGTTTCTCTTCTCTGCCCTCCATGCCCTGTTTGTTGTTTCGTTGACGCTTTGTCGCCGTGGTAACTGTGCTGCTGTTTCTCGTTTGACCTCCAGGTCCTCCCTGACGTGTCCTCACTGCCAGAAACAGAGCAACACCTTTGACCCCTTCCTCTGCATCTCACTGCCCATCCCTGTGCCTCACACACGGTAAACTCTCGAATCTGATCCAATCTGATCTGGTCTAATACGGCGTAATGTGTGTTTTAGACCACTCAACATAACTGGTAGTGCACCAGGTCTCATCCAGTCTAATTTCATGTAATCAATCTAATGTAATATCATATAATCTGATCTAATCTGATCTAATTTGATGTGATGTGTGTTCCAGACCGCTCTACGTGACGGTGGTGTACCAGGGGAAGTGTTCCCACTGTATGAGAGTGGGCGTGGCCGTGCCTCTCTCCGGCACCGTGGCCCGGCTACGCCACGCCGTCGCCCAGGAAACCAAAATCCCCACCCAGCAGGTGCGTACCGTAAAAGGTCAGAGGTCAGAGGTCAGACAGCCTACCCCCTACCTGCCTCAACACCAGGGATCGTTACCCTAACCCTTGGTACAGGAGACTTTTACATGTGGTACAATGTTAGACACGAAATGTGATTGATGCATAGATTCAGTTCAAGATTCAAGAAGTTTATCCGTCACATACACAGACAGGATGTGCAGTGAAATGAAAAAGTGCCGATGCCCAGCGGATTGTACAACAGAACAATGCAAATATCACGATTGAATTGGAGGGATCAGAATCAGCAACAGACACCAGATGAATTCCCAACTGGACTTCCTGGTTGGTCAACATAACCTAATCTAACCTAATCTAATCTAATCTGTTGCGGGTCAGATTGCCCTGACAGAGATGTACTTCGACGGGTTCCACCGGTCGTTCTGCGACGACGACGACGACCTGGAGAGCGTCCAGGAGAGCGACTCCATCTTCGCCTTCGAGACGCCCGAGCAGTTCAGACCCGAGCAGATCCGCTCGCAGCGCAGCGGTACCTTCCCTCTCCCAGCACTCACATTAGATTAGATTTGATTAGATTAGATTGTTGTGCACTAGATCATGGGATTATATTCAAGTAGATTAGATGATGCACGATTGCATCCCATCATATTTTAATCAGAATATGTTAGAGATTATTTTAGATTATGTCAGATTTTTATTATGTTATATTATATTAGATTATATTACAATCAAACTTGATTCAATTGTATTATATTATGTTTGATTAAACTAGATTAGATTACATTAACTTTCATTTGATTTACTTCACGGTAGTTCAGATGTGATCAAATCAGAATATATTCGATCAGATCAGAATATACAGATTACACTAGATTAAATTACATTAGATTATACAGGAGATAACCACCACCCCCGCCTCACCCCAGGGAGCCCCCACCTGAACCTGAACCAGAACCAGCTGAAGTATGGACCGGACAACAACCGGATCTCCCCCCAGGTCCAGGACCCCACCACCCCCCCGCTCAGCCCCAACAAGAACACCGGCCACGGGGACAAGATCGTCCTGCTGGTCTGCAACCGAGCCTGCGCTGGGCAGCAGGGGCGCAGGTAACCGGCCAATCACAAGCTCTCTAGCCATGCAGTGCTGGTGATGTCATTGGATTGAATGTGGTGAATCAGAGTGTGTCTGTGTGTAGTAGAGTTTAGGTCAGCCCCCAAAAAGTCCTTTAAACCCGACATTTTCTGAGTGCGTTGGCTGTTTATACGTAGGGTAAACTAATTCTGAGGTGTTCAAATGACAAAAATCGGTTCAGAATTACGTGCAGTACTAGCCTACTTCCTCTTGCAACCTTGCTAAGGACTCACAAAGACGATTCCATTTGAAATCTCGACAGGCGATTCCATTTAAAATCGTAACTTTTGATTGACGGGTGATGGAAACATCATTGACACAAGGAATCAGACTCTACGGATTACAGGGAAATTCCAATGACAGAAATCTTCAGAATTCAGTTCAGAACTACGCAGGGGATCTTAATGAAAGCCGCAACACAGAAGCAAAAGTTTAAGTAACTGCATGTTACATAAAACAAGGATTACACAGAAGGAACAATGATCTAATTTATAACAAATGTGTATGTGTGCAGGTTTGGGAACCCCTTCATGCTGTTTGTGGAGCGCTCGGTGACCTGGGACGGCCTGCAGAAGGATATCCTGGAGAAGATGAAGCTCCTTCAGAGACCAGGAGTCCTGGTTCAGGTACACCTTAACCTCCCCCTTAACCTCCCCCTTAACCTCCCCCTTAACCTCCCCTTAACCTCGTCCCTTAACCTCCCCCTTCAGCCTCCTCCTTAACCTCCCCCTTCACCTCCCCTTAACCTCCCCCTTAACCTCCTTACCCTGGTTCAGGTAATCTGAAACAGGGTAAGGAGTTTCGGTTTTTTATCTATATTTGTTTACATTTTATATTCATTACCAGTCCCAGAACCTTTGCCTAGTCTCAAGAATCTCATACAACACTCTTACACTATTACTGTGTTGTTATGTCCTCGGTAGGCGCGGCCGTTCAGCCTGCGTGTGGTGGGTGTGGTCGGGATCACGTACCTCCTCCCTCAAGAGGACCAGCCGCTCTGCCACCCGTCCGTCGAGAGGTAATACCCCACATCACCACCAGAGGGCATGGTTGCCCTCAATTTATGACATTTTTGTGCATCTGCTTCCCCCACACATCGCTTTAACCCACCAAGCCCAACTCAACCATCTGCCCCTAATATCGATTTCCCAGTTTCCCCACATTGTATGGTTCCGTATGTACATCATATGTATGTATTTGCTTCTTGTTCCCTGCAGAGCGTACAAGTCGTGTGGCCCCGGGGGCCCCCCCCACGTCAAGATAGTGGTGGAGTGGGACAAGGACACCAAGGATCAGTAAGTCTTCATCACCTCCATCATCTTCATCACCTCTTAGGATCTTAGCATGAGTCCTGTCAGCCTCGCTAGGGTTGTGGTGCACTGGGCTTTATTTAAACCGTTTATTAACCGTTAGGTATGTGGTCCTTGTTTGATCGTTGTTTGATGACCTTTATTTGACTCTCTGCATTGCATCTATATCTGACCTCATTTAGTGATCGATAGTTGACCTCCATCTGACCTCTTTCTGACCTCTGTGTGCTCAGCCTGTTCAAGCGAACGGAGGATGAGTACATTCCCGATGCAGAGAGCGTTCGTCAAATGAAGGAACAGCACCTCCAACCCCAGAACTGCTCCCTGGCGCAGTGCTTCCAGCTCTACACCAAAGAGGAGCAGGTAGGCTAATGATAGCTATGTAGGTTCATGCTCACTAGCTATCTAGGTTCATGCTAGGCAAATCTCATCAATAATTATCCTTTATGCAGGTAGATGGGCAACACATTATAGAGCTACTAGACTCCTATAAGCAATTTAGCATTACAAAACAAATGCTTGCTGGCTGCTGATTGGCTTATGCATTGTGTCTCCGTGGTTACCCCAGTTGGCTCCAGACGATGCCTGGCGCTGCCCGCACTGTAAGCAGCTCCAGCAGGGAAGCATCAAGCTCAGCCTCTGGACGCTCCCCGACATCCTCATCCTACACCTCAAACGCTTCCGACAGGTAATCCTCACCTGAACGCACATGAAAACACCTGACTGTACCTGACCACACCTAGACACCTCTGGATACACCTGAAAACATCTGAATACAACTAGATACACCTGACCACACCTAAACACACCTGGAGACACTTGACCACACCCTGATACACCTGAATACAACTAGATACCCCTGAACATACCTGACCCTACCTGGACACACCTGGAAGTCACCTGACCAGACCCTCACACACTTTAACACACCTGAAAACAGACCGTATACAACACATGGAACCTTTTTGTAGCTACTTCAACTTTGGTTGACAGCTGCTAACCGGAATGTAACTGTGATGTTCCAGGACAGCGACCGGCGGATGAAGATGCAGAACATGGTGCGGTTCCCGCTGGTGGGGATGGACATGGCGCCGCACATGGTCAAGCGGAGCCAGAGCAGCTGGAGCCTCCCCTCGCACTGGTCGCCGTGGAGACGACCCTACGGAATGGGCCGCGACCCCGAGGACTACCTGTATGACCTGTACGCCGTGTGCAATCACCACGGCAACATGCAGGGCGGACATTACACAGGTGAGGACTGATGGATGGAAGGATAAATGGTCATGTTCATTTCTACATCACTCATGCAACAGCCTTCACAGGACCTGATTCAAAGGGTTTTGGGAAAAAAACGGCCTTAGCAGAAACCCATGATTGAGCCTCTTTGGCTAACAAGTCAAGCTAAATCCATCCTTTATCTTTGGTGAGAGTGATCATTGTTCGATATGTTTATGTCTCCCCCAGCCCACTGTAAGAACTCCATCGATGGACAGTGGTACTGCTTCGACGACAGCGATGTCCACGCCATCGCCGACGACCACGTGTGCAAGCAGACGGCGTACATCTTGTTCTACCAGAGACGCGCCACCATCCCCTCCTGGTCTGCCAACAGCTCTGTGGGCGGTACGTTCAGCCTTCTCCTCCAATCACTGGCCTTGGTTGGTGGCCAATCAACCAATCAATCAATCAAATGATATATTTCTGGCTGATTATTTGGCTGATTCTTTTATTTGTCCCTCCAGGGTCCACCAGCTCCTCGCTGTGCGAACACTGGATCAACAGGCTGATAGGGAGCCGGCCGCCCAGCCAGGCCTCCTCTGGGTCCTCCAGGCGAACCTCGCTGGCCTCCCTCTCCGAGTCCGCAGAGTTCGCTGCGGAACGGAGCGAAGACGATGGTGAGTGATGACCCCACTGCCTGGGATGACCCATAGACAGTTGACATGTAGAAGAGTGAGGAAAAAACCTGAAAGCGTGGGGATAGTTTCTCCTTTAAATATCTTTCATTGGTACCATTAGTGTTGATCCTGTAGATTGCAAGGCCGCTCACAAAAGATAACTTCTTGTGTGGTCAACAGAACAGTTGATCTGGTGCATTTTACTTCTCCAAACGGGTTCTTCTCAAATTACTTTATGTCCCGCTCTACTGGCAGCTGCTTTATAATTACAGTGTTATGGAATAGTCCTATTACTGAACCCATTTCCTTGTTTTGTGCTTCATCGGCCCACCAGGACTCTCAACGCGTTCCATGATGCGGGGGATGCAGAGGCAGCCCCTGTCCTCGCGCTCCTCCATGGCCAGCCCTCTGGCCCTCAGCGACAACAACGGCACCAAACCCTTGTGGTCGCTCTCCGCCAAGCTCCAGCTGCGCTCCAACTCTCCCTCCCGCTTCTCCCTGGACTCACACTCCTCCTCCCCCACGCTGGAGCGGATTGGGGAGGCGGTGGACGACCGGGTTTCCGGTGGGGGGAAGGCCTCACCGGTGGCCACCTCAGAGAGCGGCGCAGGGCCGAGGAGGAGGCTGGTGGAGCAGCCGGGCCAGTTGAAGGTAGGTTCTACTGCAGCGGCGGAGTCATGGAGCTCCAAGCAGGCCGGTGAGAACAACAACCTCTCCGCCTGCACGGAGCCCCTCACCCCGGGCCCCGTTTCACCTGCCAAGGACAAACAGCGGAGCGGGGATGGAGAAAGTTCTGGAGGCAACAAGCGAGCCGCAGCCAAGACCTCGGTGGAGTCCCAAGAGAAGAGTCCCAAGAAGCGCCCAGCCACCTCCTCCACCTCCTCCAGCTCCCCGTCCCGCGCCGCCCCAGACAAGTCTCCGTCCAGAACTCAGGCCAAGGGTGGTTCGGTCGCATCTCACCCCAAAACCAAGGGTGACGGACCTTGTAAAAGCCTCAAGACGGCCTCCTCAAAGACAGCCACGCCCTCCAAGAAGAGCTCCTCCCAGACCCAGGAAACACTGCGCGTGGAGTCAGCGCAACCGAAGAAGAGCGGAGCTGCTGGGTCACAGAGCTCCCAGCCTCACAAGCGGCCTTCCCCCAGAGGAGGATCGGAGAGGAGCTCCGCTTCAGCGAGAACCAAAGGGGAGGAGCGCAGCACTGGCCGGGACTCGCCGCGGGTGCCGGTGGTGGAGAGGAAAGCCACGCCCCGGTCAGGTGCTGCTGCCGCGTCCCGGGACAATGGATCGGCGGGAGGGGGGAAGGTGGAGGGCAGGGCCGTGGGACGGAGCTCCAGCAGCAGCTCCTCCATCACCAGCCTGCGCTCCTCCAGTGTTGGCCTGCCGCCCGCAAGCGCAGCCCCGCCCCCAAGAGGCCCGCGGCGGAACAGCAGGACAGAGGACAAGGGCTTGTCTTTCTTCAAGAGCGCCCTGCGGCAGAAGGAGAGCCGCAGGGGGGCGGGCGGGACTGAGGTTCGCAGCCCCGACGAGACCGCCAGAGACGCAGCGGACGAAGCTTCATCAGAGGGAGCCAGCAAGAGTGGCTCTGCAGAGGCCTCCGCCAAAGACAGCGAGTCCTCCAAATCTGGGGCCTCGGTGGCCGCCAAGCGAACCCTGCTCACTTCCAACAGGACCAAGAGCTCAGCGGCCGGCACGGCAGCTCAACCCCTCGCCAATGGGAAGGAAGCGGCTAAGAAGGAACCGGCCAAGAAGGAAACGACCAAGAAGACCATGCCCTCCAGGAAGATACCCATCACCTCCACGAGAACCTCCCAGAAGCCTAAGTAACATTGTGTCTGAGGAGCAGATCCAGAACTATGGGTTCCCGGTCTAGAAGTACCATCTCAAAGCACCCGAGGCTCTTGGTTGGCCCACGCCAGCCCCTGCCATATTGAACTGTGGTTGTCCACCAACTGTTACATACTTATATAGGAATGAATTTAAACAAGGCACTTTGTATCGATTGCTTGAATTGATTTTTGTATTATATATACATATATATATATTTATTGTTCTTGTATACATTTATGAACTGCACATGTATTGATATATTAGCTTGGTCTGTCTGTATCATGACTGTATAGCAGGAGGTGAGGAGGGGTAAAGACTAACCTGAGAAGTATTTTAAGGCAAGTTGCTGGGCGGCTTAGTGTAAGACCTGTTCATGAAGAATGTGATTGGTCGGTACAGGACACTGAAGTCAGTCACTATTTTAAAGCTATTGTTGTTCCTGTCGTTCTTTCCAGAGGTCCTGGGAGTTTTAACATAACTTTGGTGCCTCAGACAAATCCTCGCTTCATATATACATGGTGTAAAACTCAAGGTGTTGGTACATTTCTAATTACAGTTTTGATATTTATTAAACGCTGTTGAATACACAGTTTCCACAAAGACACATCCTACCTAATTACAAATGCTGTTTGATCGGTAGGTACACATGTCGACCACAGACTCTTTGATACTGTAGAGATCCAGAGCCTTTACAACACAACACATCTCGAGACTGCTTCTGTACAAACTCGACAGACCAGGTGGTTCTGGCGGGTTTATAAAAACATCGCCAGACCCCCCCCCCCCCCTTACCTTGCCGGTACAAATCACTGCGGTGGTGCGCAGCTCTTACGAAGCGTCTCGTTTGCCCGACAAGACGGCAACGTTCAACATTCCTCACAGATAACCTCAGCTGGGTTATCGGCGGTCGGACACGCTGCGCTGTCCTGCACCATACATGTCCATACAGCATTATGGTGCTTTTGGTTTCTCCATCCTCTCTGGCTCTCACAGCTTCTCCGCATCATTAGCTTGTTTTTCGCTAGCGGTCTGATCCACGTTGAATGCACAGAATCAGAGAAAATTATCGCATCATTTATGAAATGTATGACAGCAATTGTTGCATGATAAATTGCTTATGCATGCACTTAACTATGCAAGCAATACTTGCTAATGGACACACAGAGTATGTATAACTGCTACTTTGGGATGTGTCTATATTTTTAAGTGTATATTTTTCCAAATGCCAGCATCAAAGTGCATGTTTAGGCATCCTTTACCAATGCTTTGTTTGCACATCTCCTCAGAGTAATATATACATTTTGTATGAATGCTACTTCCTGCTCATCCACCTCCAAGTAAACCAATTCACTTGCAAATGAATGTTTTCTCTACTGTATTCATTTGTCTTTCACGAGACGCCTTGCCTCGTCCGGGCGACACATTCATCCAAGGGGTTTTACATTTCCAAGTGTCACACTTCACACTTTGGACAACTTTTCATTGTTTTAACCGCGTGTGTACCTGTTGTCGCTACGAGGTTGTAATGCTCATGTTGGTCCAGAGGTGGTGTGTGCATGTGATGCTGTGGGGGGGGTGTGGTTTAAGTCCCATCAGAACATTCTTGGCTCATCAGTGGAATGATCCACAGCAACCAGTCGAACCCACTGCCTTCCTCTGTCCTCTCCAAACCTTTGAAACCGTGAGCGAGGAGTCTCGAGGCTTCACTCCGATGTTTGTTGAACCATAAAATAAATCAATAACTTAAAAAAAAACATTCATTACATCATTGATTGGATAAAGAGTTATCTGAACTATTTTTATATAATGAGGTTTTTTCCACTGAGTTTTTTCCCCCAACTGTACTAATAACAGCATAACAGTTTTGATAGTTTGGTACATTTATGACCACCAATCTGCACATTTCAATAAGTTTCCCGGTATACATTGAAGTCCGAAAGTCCTGTTTGAAGAAGTATTTATAGCCACACACGTCTGGACTTAAAATAGTTCACCTGAGAGCTTCGCCTGATGTCAGCTGACCAGATGTGGCTCCTGTGAGCTGTACCCTATTTTTGGCACCATCTCCTGTCTAGATCTGTAATGTTCAGTAACGTTATCAGTCAGATGGTAGGTGGTCAGGAAAAGCCTAAACCACTTTGGAATCGGTACTGTGTTGATGACAGATAACAAAGACGTTTATACGTCGAGGTCCATTATGATTTGGTGTGACTATACATGTCAATTCGATTTTTGTTCAGTGGTTATACCTCAATTTGACCACGAGATAACCAGTCATGTCGGATAATAAAATATTTGGTTACGTATCTTTTGTTTTGGTTTTGGCTTTTCATTCTCCATGGGTCCACTTGATGGAGCCCTTCTTCCACAATTTAAATCCAAACCTAACCAGCTCTTAGCTAAGAGTCTATCACTTAAATATAGGCATACTGTGTAAACTATACGAACCATACTTGGGCCTAGCTATATAACAAAACCTGAAAGATTATCAAAAGAATCTCAGCCACAAACCACCATAGAACACACAACTTAATAGGAGAGCTTGCTTATTGCAATGTATGCATAGGCATACATTAGGGTTAGGTTAGCGCATGGTTACGTTTGGTTTTAGTGTTAGGGATTCATATTTATGTTTGGTTCTAGGGTTTGGTTAATCTCGGGTCCAGGAAAATGATGGTGAAACAAATTGAAGCAAAAGTACACAAAACACTCCATTCACTCACATTGTGCAAAAAAAATTAGCTGTCACTCGCATCCCCCCCGTCCCCCCGTCCCCCCCTCCCAAGTTGAAACCAAAGAGAGGCCAATCATGTTTTATTGATCGTTGAACTGAGGACAGGGTGGATGAGAGTGAAAGACAGAGATAGACTGAGAGAGAGGGAGATTGTGTGTATGTGAAGTTGCGTCGAGATGCTTTTTACGGCAGCGAAAGGAAAACAAGGTGAATAATTTAGAGTGGAGGAGTCGGAGGGAGGCTCCGCTCCGCTCTGCTCCAGTGAAGTCATGCTCAGCTTTTAATTACAGACAGGGAATATCTCAGAGGCTCGGGAGCCGCCGACCACCCACCTGCCCGCCGGGCGCCGCCTGCCCGCCAGCCGCCCCACCCGCCAGGCCGCCCGCCCGCCCGCCCCATGCACCGGCTCTCAGCTGATCAAATATAAATGACAGCACGTCGTCAGTGGAGCTCTGACCGGATAGCACTGGATGACTGGATGGCACCTCGGGAACACCACCTGGCTAGTACCTCGGGAAGGCCGCAAGAACATGCGTCAAACATGCCTCGAACACCACAGAAAATACGCTACGAAGACATCATGAGCTGCTTACGGGGCGAGCCCACCTACAATGCAAGGACACGTCAAGAATAAGTGACACCCGACCCCCGTTAAGAACATGTCAATGACGCATCAAGAACATGTAAGAAAATATCAAGAACTCCTCTGGGACATCATGCCAAGAACACTCATAGAACAGGCACGTCAGTTTGGAAAGTGGTGGGGACAATGATGGATTTGATGCTTTCACTACTTTTTTCAATTTGGCCATATACTGCTGATAGATAGTCAACGGCATCCCTTTAAGGATCACCTTTGAAAGCTGCTTGCATGTTATGTATGTTACCATGCTGTAATGTTAACCTGCTAACATAAAGAGTGCACAAAAGCATAAGGGGTTCAATTTAGATTTACCGATCAGTAAGCATTTTGGGTCTCGCTCCTAATGACAAGATATGTATGTACCAACGTATTTTTTATTTTTTACTCAAGGCTTTCAAAAAGTGACAAAATGTGGGGGGGACATGCCCCAGTGTTCCCAGAAATCTTTAAGAACACCTCTGGGACATGCTAAGAACATACGTAGAACACGCCTAGAACATGCTTAAAAGGTGTCAGGCACACCCCAAAAAACATGCCTAGGAACATGCCTAGAAAACAACAACACACACACAAAACACGCCTAGAACATGGCTAAAACATGTCAGGAACCGCTCAGGAACTTCCATACACCTTACAGGGGCATTTAACACAAACATGATATCTCTTGTATTAAAACAGACTTCGATTCAAATGATATTCAAGTAATCTATATATATACAGTATATACATGTCATTTCAGCTGACAGATAAACCGAGTGAACGTTATATAATTACAATACAGATCACAACACATCTCTGTCCCGGCAGACGGGAGAACAGCAGCGTACTCTAACAGCTGAGTGTGGCTACAGAGGATTCATTTTTCATCTGCGACACACACACACACACACACACACACACACACACACAACACACACACACACACACACACACACACACACACACACACACACACACACACACACACACACACACATGGCACCCCCGCTCTCACCCACATGCCACGACACCTCCACCGACACCCGGCCCACCTGGTGCCTGAGTGTGCATCCGGCAGCCAGAAGGACTGTCAATCAAAAGGTGTTGCGTGTTAATACGGCGCCATCGGCATGACAACCGCACCTCAAGATGCTTAAAGAAACTAAACTCACCAGAGAGAAGCTCTGTGTGTGTGCGGGTGTGTGTGTGTGTGTGTGTTTGGTCTTTTGACGTTGAGCAATATCATAAGGGAAAATAACACTTTTGATATTTCATGAGCACAGAAATAATCCAAACAAAATATAAAAAACACACTTTCTCTTGAAAACACACAAACTCAAAGTAAGACAGTCTTTGAATTTTCAAGGCCGCTTTCCTCAGCTTGGAGTTATCTCGACCTGACACCTCCGTAGAGTGAGAGAGAAAGAGAGAGAGAGACAGAGAGGGGGAGAGAGGGAGAGAGAGAGAGAGAGAGAGAAAGAGAGAGGGGAGAGAGAGAGAGAGAGAGATGGTGGGATGAATTAGGGGCTTCGATGAACATTAAACATAATGTATGCATGATAGCTGTCATCTCACCTCCCCGTCTGACAACCGCTCTGATTCCCCATCCAGAAAGCACCCTTCTACATCTGCCCATCTGTGTGTGTATGTGTGTGTGTGTGTTGTGTGTGTGTGTGTGTGGTGAACAAAAAGATTCTAGCTTTCATGTAAACTCCACTAACTATCACTTCCTGTGCAAACAGGCTGTATTGGTTGAATTGCTGTTGTGGTCCTACATGTTTGCGTTATTGCATTCCTGCATTGTTGTGTTGTTGCGGTTCACCATGGTTGCATTGTTGCGGTTCTGCATGGTTGTGTTGTTGCAGTCCTGTGTCTTTGCGCAGTTGTGTTCCTGCATGGTTGTGTTGTTGCTGTCCTGCATGGTTGCATTGTTGCGGTCCTGCATGGTTGCGTTGTTGTGGTTCCTGCATGGTTGCGTTGTTGTGGTTCCTGCATGGTTGCGTTGTTGCTGATCTGCATGGTTGCATTGTTGCAGATCTGCATGGTTGCATTGTTGGATTCCTAGATGGTTGCATTGTTGTGGTCCTGCATGGTTGCGTTGTTGTGGTTCTGCATGGTTGCATTGTTGTGGTTCTGCATGGTTGCATTGTGGTCCTGCATGGTTGCATTGTTGTGGTTCTGCATGGTTGCATTGTTGTGGTTCTGCATGGTTGCATTGTTGTGGTCCTGCATGGTTGCATTGTTGTGGTCCTGCATGGTTGCATTGTTGTGGTCCTGCATGGTTGCGTTGTTGTGGTCCTGCATGGTTGCGTTGTTGTGGTCCTGCATGGTTGCGTTGTTGTGGTTTGCATGGCTGCATTGTTGCGGTTCTGCATGGTTGCGTTGTTGTGGTCCTGCATTGTTGCATGGTTGCGTTGTTGTGGTCCTGCATTGTTGCATGGTTGCGTTGTTGTGGTCCTGCATGGTTGCGTTGTTGTGGTCCTGCATTGTTGCATGGTTGCGTTGTTGTGGTCCTGCATGGTTGCGTTGTTGTGGTCCTGCATGGTTGCGTTGTTGTGGTTCTGCATGGCTGCATTGTTGCGGTTCTGTATGGTTGCGTTGTTATGGTCCTGCATGGTTGCGTTGTTGTGGTCCTGCATGGTTGCGTTGTTGTGGTCCTGCATGTGGTTGCATGGTTGCGTTGTTGTGGTCCTGCATTGTTGCATGGTTGCGTTGTTGTGGTCCTGCATGGTTGCGTTGTTGTGGTCCTGCATTGTTGCATGGTTGTGTTGTTGTGTTCCTGGCATGGTTTGATGTTGTTGTGTCCTGCATGTTCGCGTTCCGCATAATTGCGTTGTTATGTTCCTGCATGGTTTGTGTGTTATGTTCCTGCGATGGTGTGTTGTTATGTTCCTGCATGGTTGGTATGTATTGTTCCGCAGTTGGGTTGTGTGTTCCTCTGCATGGTTGTGTTGTTGTGTTCCTGCATGGTTGCGTTGGTCCTGCGACCCCCGCACATGGTTGCGTTTGTTACGTTCCTGCATGGTTAGGTTGTTGTGTTACTGCTGGTTGCGTCTGTTGCGTTCCTGCATAATTGCGTTGTTATGTTCCTGCATGGTTGTGTTTGTTGTTTGTTCCTGCCATGGTTGTGTTGTTGTGTTCCTGCATGGTTGCCGTTGTGTTCCTGCATGGTTGCGTTGTTACGTTCCTGGCATGGGTTTAGGTTGTGTTTACTGCATGGTTTTGTTGTTACTTCCTGCAGGTTAGGTTTGTACGTTCCTGCAGGGTTAGTTGTTACGTCCTGCAGGGTTAGTTGTTTACGTTCCCTGCAGGGTTAGTTGGTTGTGTTCCTGCAGGGTAGGTTGTTACGTTCCTGCAGGGTTAGGTTGTTGCGGTCCTGCATGATTGCG
>PIJE02000146.1:602831-642164 GCA_002895965.2 Coryphaenoides rupestris
AACATAAGGTTTCCTTTTTTGCATAATCACAGCCATCATAAAGTCATCATGGCTGAAGCGTTGGTCGTCGCATTCACAAGACATCCTGCTCATGCTATGAATACTGCGGATGTGAACCAAAATCAACCGTGCTAACAGTTGTAGCATTATGGCTTCTCATCACCAGTCCTCCCTGAAGACAGCTCTGACATTTCCAAGGTCTATCTGTAATCCCGGTTTTGATTGGTGCAGCAGGTTTCAACAGGGACTAATCCAACTCATCCACGGATTCGTCTTAATCCACCTGTCAGCCAACGAAGAAGCTCGTCAGCAGTAAACCGCTGCACTGTTAACACCCTGAACTGCTAAATAGCTAACATGACATTTGGAATTAAAAGCCAGGAAATATCTTCTTCCCTCTTCGGTGTTCAAAGCTTGGTGTCCACACACTGCAGTTTTCACTGTGTGGAGAAATGAACCGCAGGTCCTGGAGTAACTAAAGCTAGCCTTCCCCATCCGGCAGGGAAATAAGTAAATCCAGCGCTTTTATTTAGATAGCCATGCGACAAGAACCTTTCTGTATCACCTATAAATGTCCACCATCATCATCATCATCATCATCATCATCATACCGAAATCACTCCCATCTTAACCTCATTTCTCAGGTGTTCTCATCTCATTAGGGAGAACGCCTGGAGGTGGTTGTTTCCAACGTGACTGGGTTAGCTGACGTACACAGCCAACAGGAAGTAAGAGACCGGACATGTCGTTTCGGCAGTTGGAGGGACCACAGGAGACCGGATGCTGTCCGGTTGTTCTTTCAGCAGCATCCGCCCCCCCGAGACTACTCCCACCTGAAGTCATGTCCCACCATCTCATAGAAGCGGACGTTGTGCGGCCGGTAGAAGTCTCGGAGCTGCTCGATGGCCTCGCGCTCGATCTGGACATGCGTTCGGCCCTTGGACTTCCCCAGGCAGCGCGGCGAGACGCTGCTCTCCGGCTTCTTCAGGCAGGGGAAGCCCTTGGTGCGGTTGAAGTAGAAGTGCTTGTCCGTCACAATGCGCTTCAAGCCCAGGAAGTCCTGCACGCGGGCCAGCTCGCCCGCCGGGTCGGTGATGAGCCGCTCGCCACTGACAAAGTGGATCTGCTCCAGGGGGAAGTGGCGCAGCCAGCACTCCAGGTGCAGGGCGTACAGGCCGATGCGGATGGCGTTCCAGGTGGTGTCCACCAAGCCCAGGCTCTGGTTCTGGAAGGCCAGCTCCTGGAAGCTGGGCAGGTCTGGTGTCTTTGTCAGGGTCTGGGTGTAGTCCGAGATGGCGCGGGTGACCGGGTCACGGACCACCACGATGAGCTTGGTGTGTCGGGACATGGCTGCGATGCGGCGAGGGGCGTCAGCCGTCACAAAGTAACTGGGGGTCTTCTCCATGGAGATCTGGCCCTCCAGGGTCCGAGGCATCAGACTCCTGGACACAAAAACAAGTTCATCATAGCTAGTCTGCCCCTTATACAATCTGTCCTTTATCAGTTAAAGTCTCTCCTTTGTCACAAACTACTATTACAAACTGTCCTTTATAACAGATATAATCCTTTATCTAAGTTATTGTAATCGCGATTAAATACAGTTCCAGTCCTTCCTTTATCCCAGCTACAGTCTACAGTTATTTTAACTGTGATTACTGTGAAGACAGTTGGTCCTCCATCACAGTCAGATTCTTGAAAGACTTCACAGGCCGACGTTAGACAACCCCTGAACTCTGACACCTCAGAAGAGCAAAGTGGAATTCTCCAAACTCCAGTGGGGAATACTGTTGTGTCTACGGTGTGGCAAGTGAGTCTCTCTGGATGAACCCAGATGCTTCTGCATGTCTGGCAATGTTCATATATAAAGATGTCAAATCAAACATTCATAAAGCCCCTTTGATATAGAGATCCCAGAATACTGAAGATCAATCATTATGCTGGCTTTTCCCTTTTTACACAGAACCAAAAAAGCTGGCATATTGCATGCCGGCATTCCGGAATCAGTGACCATGACGTGTAACACAACAGCGGCAGCGTCTAGTGTGATGTTTAACATTCGTGTCGGTCAGCGATGTTGCTTTCTAAACAGTAACGGTGGAGCTTTAACTAGCTGTGCACATTACGATAACACGTTTGTGCCATCGAAAATAGGTGTGTACGTAAATTCTCACACATAACTCGCCATCAAAACGTTCACCCTTTTTACACAGACCGGCTTTGTTAAAGGCAGAACAACAACAATCCCCCCATTCCATGTTTGTAATTTTCACACAGAAGGCCAGGAAGAATAAAGGCAACATTCCTGCATTGAAAAGGCTGCGGAAAAGGTAGCTTTAAATTAGTCCGATAAATATAGCTCTAATATGATTATATATCATGACATGATCAACTAATTATCCCGATTATTGGTTGTTTGAGTTCTTGTGATTAAGGAAGAGTTGACGGCTAACGATAGATTCACTATCTGGAGTGTACCGTGAACATGTGTAGGGTGTGTATCTAGCGAGCGTCTTCTTCCTGTATATTTAGTGTGTATTTAGGGCATCGCGCGCGGCGGAAGCCACTTGCATAAAGAAGTTCCTCTTCCACTTTGCAAACCCAGTTTGGGTGTGCGGGGTGCAGGAGCCGGTGGCTGTCAGGTACGCCGGCGTCACCCGAGACAACGTCCCCGGCGCCGGTAATAAATCAACGCTGGGAGATGCGGACTTGTGGAGACGCTGAAAGTAGGGCGCTCCCCGCTGACACGCCGCACACACACACACACACTATCCCCACGACGTTAACATCTGTACACTTCTGGAGCCAGGAAAAGTTCTACCGGTGCGGGTGGCTAGATGTTGAGAACAGCGTACAGTAGAGTAGACAGCAAAAGAGAGTCAACTGAGAGTAGAGAGTACAGTAGAGAAGAGTAGTGTAGAGTAGACGGTAGTAGTCGAGCATGAGTAGAAAAGAGTAAACAGTGGAGCAGACAGTAGAGTAGACAGTAGAGTAGACAGTACAATAGACAGTAGAGTAGACAGTAGAGTAGACTACAATAGACAGTAGAGTAGACAGTACAATAGACAGTAGAGTAGACAGTAGAGTAGACAGTACAATAGAAAGTAGAGTAGACAGTAGAGTAGACAGTAGAGTAGACAGTACAATAGACAGTAGAGTAGACAGTAGAGTAGACAGTACAATAGACAGTAGAGTAGACAGTAGAGTAGACAGTAGAGTAGACAGTACAATAAACAGTAAAGTAGACAGTACAATAGACAGTAAAATAGACAGTAGAGTAGACAGAACAGTAGACAGTAAAAGAGAGTAAACTGAGAGTAGAGTACAGTAGAGAAGAGTAGACAGTCATAGTCGAGCATGAGTAAACAGAGTAGACAGTAGAGTAAACAGTAGAGTAGTGTAGAGTAGATAGGGCGTAGAACACAGAGTGCGTGGTACAGTACAGTAGAATAGAGTACAGAATAAGATTAGATAGAGTATAGAATAGAATATAAGAAACTACATGAAGTAGAGTTTGAGTGGAGAAGGCCTTATACAGTAGAGGGTCGAGATTAAAAGACAGTAGATTATGAGAGTGGAGAAGAGTTCTATTTTGGATCTTAAGTTTCTGAATATTGGTGCACTGAGGATGCAGAGTCAAATCTAACAGATCTAACAGAATTTAGCAGCTTGGATACAATAAGTGGAGTCAGTGGAGTTGAACTATTATTATAAATAGTTGGAAATGTGTTATTATTATGACATAATAACTATTATTGTTATGTTATTATTATCATCACATATTTCTATGAGGAATTATGTATGAATGACTTCTTTATTTGTTCATATGGGTGATGGTGGAAGAAAACAATTGCAGTTAATTAACCGTACGTGCGTCCGTGTGCGCGCGTGTGTGTGCGTCCGTGTGCGCGCGCGTGTGTGTGCGCGTGTGCGTGTGTGTGTGTGTCTTACCTGTACCAATCCAGTCCGCGGTCGTGGTTCCGGTCAAAGAAGTGCGTCTCGGTGCCGACCGCGCGCACGTCGGGGTGAATCCTGATAAACTCCAGAACGGCCCGCGTGCCGCCCTTCTTCACGCCGACGATGATGGCGTTCGGTAACTTCTTGTTCCCGAACTTTGTGGTGGTCACCGGCGCCGCGGGGCTCGGCGTGTCGTTCCGGCCGCGCGGCAAGGCAAACGCTCGCGCCCGGTCGCGCTCCTCCTCGTCGTCGAACGGTAAAACGCACGAGACCGATTTCTGGAGGCGCCTCTTCCCGCCCGCGCCGTCCGCCGAAGCACCGCGCCGGCAGCCGCGCGGCAGGTCGCCCGGCGTGCGCACGATGACCGCGTCGGCGGAGAACAGCGCGCAGTAGCACACGTATGTCACGAGGAAGGAGACCACGCACAGGCAAGGTCGTGGAGGAGCGCGCATGCCGTATCTCCGCGGGTGAGCGTGCATCTTTTATTTCCGCTCGATCCGGAGCTCCGTGCGCGCGCTCGGCTTGACTTGACTTGCTGTAGATCTGGACGTACAGCACTTTTTTTTTTGCAGACAGAGAAGAGAGAAAGTCGCTTTAATTTGGCGCAATAGTCTGTGCGTTATGATGCGTCTCGGCACCGAACGCTCCAGAGCATCTCCACACGGACACGCGGGCTTCGTTCAACTCCCCGCGCCGACGTCCCGCGCGGAGCCGTTGCCATGGCGCGTTGCCATGGCGCGAGAGTGCAAAAGAGGAGAGGCGCGCTCCTCTCCCGGAGACCGTCAAGTCCCGGGAAAAAAAACATCTTCCCCACGTGACGTCAGGAAATTTCAATTTAAAAAAGGCAGGTTTTGCTGGGAGACCGTTAAGCCTACAATAAAGCCAGTGAATATGATTATTGTTATTAAAGGGGACATATTATGCCACCAGGTGTGAGTGTGATTAGCCATTGTTGTCATTGTCAGCGTACATCTAGGTGGACATTCCCACTTGTGATGTCACTAGACGGTAGTAACATGGCAATTGTGAAACGGCTTGCAATGGCTAATCACACTCAGCTGGTGTCATAATATTTCCCCTTTAAATGTTTACACACCACATTCACCCATGCCCCTCTGCCCTGTGTGTGTGTCTTTTATATATTTATTTATCGATCTAATTCGTTATAAATAATTATATATCCTAAATCAATTTTGTTATGAATCATCATAAAGCCTATGACAATAGTTTTCAACGTAGAACGTTTTATTAAGTTCGTAGGCCTATTTCACTTCGTTTCCCACTAGAAGCCACCTAGAAACTTAAGATAGCAGGATTGCGTGCATGCCGTTTTAATTAGCAATTAGATTATCTATTGGAGAAAAACATCACTCCATTGTAAAATTAGGTATAAATATAAAATAAATATGAAATAAACAAATAGAAGAAAATAGAAAAAGTAGGCTATGATACATTGAGCATGCCCTGTCATTTGCAGGCCTTTTATACGAAAGCGTGCTACGATCACAGTGCATGAAAAATTAGATTTTTTCGGAGCACAAAAGATTTATGGGATGTTTGCCCATTGATTTCTCCAAATGGGACTAAATGCTGGGACTAAATGCAGCACATTTTTAGGAAGAAACATATTTGATGTTACAGACACATATGGAGGTTAAATTAGTTGTGACAGTTGTGACATTGTGACAGTTCGACTCGCAATTGTTAGTCTGGGATAGTAGTGTGATTATGCAGAAGCTGCGTTATACTGTATATGCCTGCCTACAGGTAGCCTAGACTGTGGACACGACAGGGGAATCGAACACAGAACCTTTCAGCTACAGGAGTCGACCGTGGGGGTGCTGGGGCAGGTTGGAGTCATCCGTCGACAGGAGAGGAAGACACGTGGTGCAGCCCTCCGCGCCGAGGCGGGAAGAGAGGCTGGGGGTGGGAGGAGCCTGTCCGCGTGGGCCTCTGATTAAAGAATGATTGATTGGCCGTCGGCGCGGCTCGCTCAGCAATCCGTCTCCACGATGAGATTTCCCGGGAAAAAAAGGGGGCGGGTGAGTCAAAGTGTGCACGGGGGGGGGCGGGGAAGGGGGGCGAGGCGATCTCCCGTCCTGATTAAATGGTATAATCTGCCCGGTACGGCGGCTGGCGACTGCGTTTTCAGCTAACATTTTTCATGGAGAAAAAAAAACCCTGGGGGGGTGAGGGGGGGTCTGTCAGACCTGGGTGGCCGGGAGGAGGACACCCCCACAGCTATAACCTGTTATAACCAGGGACGATTCACTGTGCACCGGCGCCACGGAAGGAAAATAACAATGAAAAAGCGTGATTAGCCAGCCGTTTCCAAATTGTCATGTGATTACCCGCTAATGACATCACGAGTGGGACCGCCCACCGAGATGACGAGGGGGCAAAAAGCCAATGCCGATGTGCCTTCAACCTGCATTGTTTCTAATGGCCAGCAGGGGGCGACTCCACTGGTGGCTAAAAGAAGTCCAATTGTATGGTAGCAGATGACAAAATGACCCGACTTCTCACTTGATTTATTCACTCAGTAAAGATCACAAGAAATCAATGTGATAGATAGATTGATAGATTGATAGCGTGGTGGAGGGATCAATAGATAGAGTAGTGGATACTATAGATAGATGTTTTGTCAGGTCTCAATCGCTAGTTTCAAATGGTATTCAATACAGCATGATGTTGCTGTAGTGAATTATGATCCAATTTAGAACTAAAATAGATGATAAAACAGGGTTATGCTTTAGGACGTGGCTACCAGGCAACCTATCGTAAAAGATTGAATGTGTATCCGGGGCACTGTGTACTATTTTGGATGTTGTTGTGCATTCGTCTTCGACTCTTTCACACTGTGTTCTCAGTTTAAGCTAATTGTAACATTTTGGTCCCCTAAAAATGTTTTGTTCAGCGTTCAGCTGATTATGCCACCAGGTGTGAGTGTGATTAGCAATTGCAAGCCGTTTCACAATTGCCATATGACTCCCATCTAATGACATCAGAAGTGGGAAAGTTCACCTAGATGTATGATTACTAGATCAGTCTACCAGCCTACCCAGTGGACTGTACCGACAGGTAAACTGATCTAGTCAGCATACATCTAGGTGGACTTTCCCACTTGTGATGTCACTAGACGGTAGTCACATGACAATTGTGAAACGGCTTGCAATGGCTAATCACACTCACACCTGGTGGCTTAATATGTCCCCTTTCAGTTGGTACAATGTCACAGTGACCGTGGACTACGTGGTCGTTACCATTTCTTAAATATAACTAGATCTGTCTGCCTGCAGCCTATGGACTGTACCAACTGGTAGGCTTATCTATCCATCATACATCTAGGTGGACACTCCCACTTTTGATGTCACTAGAGGGTACAGTCACATGATTTTGAAACAGCTCGTAAGGACTAATCAAACTCACACCTGGTGATCGCTTAATATAGGGCGCTTAATAGGGGTGAGCTCCAGAGACTTAGAGAATGCCTGACACGCGCCCACACATACGCACACACACACACACACACACACACACACACACACACACACACACACACACACACACACACACACACACACACACACACACACACACACACACACACGCATGCATGTTCAAACTGTGACTAAAAAAGTCGCCCAGAGTTGATCCTCAAGAATGTGCCTAGTTATAATAAAGCATATCCAATGCATGCTAATATTTTTCATCTATATTTAATCTATATTTAATTTAATGTTTCATTAAACTACTGCCATTATTACACTCTGTGGAAAGCTTATGTTATTCCGTGCAGAGTTTAAGACCTCTGATGCAGAGTTCTTAAAATCTTAAAATGATTTATGACATATTATAATATTCTTAAAGCTGCAATCAGCGTGCAGCCCTGTGTGTAGTGATTGAGTCTCATAGTTCTCATGCAGCCTATTTGTTTGACAAATGTTTATAGAGTCAGATGCATGAGGATCATAAGATGAATCAAAACAGAATTTAATGGAAACAAAGTGGGATGTATATTAAATATTGATATTAAACAAATGACAGAATCGCAGTATCAACACATTGAAACTTTAAATAAATAAATATTCACACCGGTCAATTCATTTTCATGTGAGGCCTACTGCTTCTTTCAAATCTCATTAGGAACAACCATTCTGTGGTGATTTTATTTGCATATTTTAAATTGTCCCTTTGTGCCATTCCAAGCATTCAATGCTGGATAGTTCAACCAACTGGTAAGCTGCTCTATCCAGCATACATCTGGGTGGACACTCCCACTTGGGAGAGATTCTGGAAGCGCTTGGAATGGCAAATCACACTCACACCTGGTTGTAAAATAGTTCACCTATGGTAGTGTCACTTCACTACAAGTTATTGCAGTGACACCACTGCCACCTAGTGGTTGAATGGTTGAATGGTAATGAACACACAACATTTCCCCTTGATTTACTGAGGGAGTAAGCATTCCATTGTACTTGTTACATATGGCAATAAAGGAATCTTGAGTCTTGAATCTTGACAAGATAATATAAGTTGAATCTTCTGAAAATTACAGCGTCTGTAGTAAGCAATATATTTTTGTGGAGTGTGTGTTTTTGGTGGCTGCAAGCGGCCTCACCTGGCCCGGTTAGAGTCTGGGGTGGGTGGTGCTGCACACCGGTGGTGCATTGCCTAATCCAGGCCTACAGGTTAGACCAGCCATCCACCCTACACCCTGTGCAATAAACCGGATCATTCAGCATCTTCCTGTGTCATGTGTTGGAGGAGCCCTGAAGAAGCCACTTTGGTGTGTCTAAGAAAATAAACAGTAGAATAATAAAAATAACATAACAGATTTACAAATTTACAGTAAGTCTAAGTCCTAGTAGAAGTATACAAATATAGGTGAAGTAGAAAAATATAGGTGAGATAAGATATTCAGTCCGCAAAACAATTTGGCAATAATTGAAGTGTAATAAAGGGGTAATAATAATAATAATAATGCACATAATCCATAGTAATTTATAATTAACATTCTATGGATGCATGCAAGGTGTGTTTAAAATCACCTTTTATGAATATTGTTTTACAACAAACATTAAAAACAGCCGATTGCATCATCATCACCACCACCGTCGTCATCATCATGATGCTGCTCCACGTGTGATGATGTGAGTGAGGGTGTGAGGGGACGCCGCTGTGTGTCATGGCGGCGGAGGACCTGCAGGGGGCGCATGTGTTGGACTCGCCAGCCGCGGGGGGGGAGCAGCAGCAGCAGCAGCAGCAGCAGGCGCGGCTAACTTCAACTCTCTCACTCCTCCGGTGCAGCGGGACTCGTCCTCAGACAGAGACAAGCCAAGAGACGAGACCGCGGGATAACCTGTCGCTTTGAGTCGTTTTAAAGCCAGTTTCACTCTTCTTTACGCATGTTACCCTTCGACAAACGTCCCTTTTAGTGGGGGGGTTTTATTTCGGAGTGACCTGAGGTGAGGGAAGGGAGGGAGCGCAACTACCAGTGGGGGACGGGGGGGGGTACATGATGTCCGGGTGTTACTGCAAAAGTTTGTACCCCTTCAGCGGGGACCAGCACCAGCAGGGACTGACCTTCGAGGCGGGCGACAGGATCAAGATCGTCCAAGCGCCGACGGGGGGCTGGTGGGAGGGCGAGAAGGATGGAGCCACGGGCTGGTTCCCCTCCAGCTACGTCCAGGTCCTGGAGGTAAGGCTCCACCACCACCATCCCCTTCTCCACACACTGTAGATGCGTGATACATGACACAGGCGTCTGGCATGGACAACCGACCACACTGCTGACAAGATGTGTTGCCTTGTTTTGTTTGTTTGTTTGTTTGTTTGTTTGTTTGTTTGTTTGTTTGTTTTTCCTGCATAAAAGTTTGTCTCGCCCACTCCCACCTTTTCATTTATAGTATCCACTACTCTATCTATTGATCCCTCCACCACGCTATCAATCTGTCAATCTATCAATCAATCAATCAATCAATCTATCTATCTATCTATCTATCTATCTATCTATCTATCAATCAATCAATCAATCAATCAATCAATCAATCAATCAATCAATCAATCTATCTATCTATCTATCTATCTATCTATCTATCTATCTATCTATCTATCTATCTATCTATCTATCTATCTATCTATCTATCTATCTATCTATAACATTGATTTCTTGTGATCTTATGATTATAACCTAATAGTAACTTATAATTAACATTGTATGAATACAAAGCAATGGATGCATGCAAGGCGTGTTTAAAATCACCTTTTATGAATATTGTTCTACAACAAACATAAAAAACCCACAAAAATCACTGACTGATTGACTGACTGGTTTTGGGGTTAGTGTTTGCCTGCTGCAACCCCCCCACCCCACCACACACAAACACACACACACACACACACACACACACACACACACACACACACACACACACACACACACACACACACACACACACAAACACACACACACTTCCTCATTCCTCACACATTCCAGTGGAATTCTTCGCTCCTGTGTCTGTGTGTGTGTTGCCGGGGCAGGGCAAACAGGAGGCATGTTGCTCTCTATTGTAACCATGATGGTCAAGTATACACGACCATATGAGCTCCCCCCCACCCCACCCCTCTCTCTCTCTCTCTCCCCCTCTCTCTCCCCCTCTCTCTCTCCTTATCTCTCCCCCCCTTTCTCCTCTTCTCTCCTTCTCTATCTCTCCCCCGTCCTCTTTTACCCTGTCTCTTGATTGCTCTCTCCTTCTCTCTCTGTTCCCGGCTCTCTCTCTCTCTCTCTCTCTCTCTCTCTCTCTCTCTCTCTCTCTCTCTCTCTCTCTCTCTCTCTGCCTCCCCCGATCTCCCTCTCGCTCTCTCTCCATCTCTCTCTCTTTCACCCTCTTGGTATCGCCCTCTCTCTCCCCCCTGTCTCCCCCATTTACCCCACATACACCCACACTCCCCCTCTCACCCGCGCCTTCCTTCCACAAACTGGGACAGCGGCTTCCCACCCTACCATTACAGCCTCGGGAAGTTCAGGAAAAGGCAGAGCAACTGTACACACAGGGCAGAAGAATACACATAATTAAATTTTTTAGAAAATGCCAAAAATCTGTGGCCTAATCATTATTTTATTGGCATGCTGTGGAAATTGCTGCAGGGAATGTGTTTCTAAACAGTGGTACCCATTTACACTCTGTAATCTGATTGTGTCCCGGAGAGAGAGAGAGAGAGAGAGAGAGAGAGAGAGAGAGAGAGAGAGAGAGAGAGAGAGAGAGAGAGAGAGAGAGAGAGAGATACAGGCTATATATATATATAGAGAGAGAGCTATAGACAGCAAGGGAGAGAGGAGGAGAGACAGAGGGGGAAAGATAGAGAGAGAGGGGGAGAGACAGAGAGATACATAGGGGGAGAGAGAAAGGGGGAGAGACAGAGAAGGAGAGAGAGAGGGGGTGAAACAGAGGGAGAGAAAGAGAGATAGAGGGGGAGAGACAGAGCGGAAGAGAGAGAGAGACATGTATTATCCTAAAGAGGACAAAAAATCCCCTTTCCACTAACTGTATTTCAGTTTCAGTTGAGATGGCACTACTCACACTACTCACTACATGATCTGATACTCACGCAACCAACAACCATACACATATTTCATGCATACCTATTTGTTGGTTAATGGTGGGTCGTCCTTGCATAAAGACGTCAAACAAGATGATATGCCAATGTCACATGGTATTGAAAAGAAGTTTAAAAATGGTGTTAATTAGTATTTAGATATGTTTTCGTATTACGTTGTTGTGATGAAAAATGTCTATGTCTACTTTATTAACATTAAATATTACGCATACACAACATTTGCATAAACACAGACTTGAATTGCAATACAGAGCTAAACATTTAATATGCAACATTTATTTTAGATTTAGAGTTACACTCCATGCTTCCTCCTGAGTCACAGGGCGCGCTATCTCTGCGATGGAGATGATAAGGGAACTGCTCACTATCAACATACTGATCAATTCATCAAGAGATCTTTCGGTGTGATGATGATGATGGTGGTGGTGATAGTGATGTCGTTACCTGCTCCACCAGACCGACAGCCTGGGTGAGCAGAACCAGTGTATTCATCGCTGCGTCCGTGATGTCATCGTGTGACACACCCGGCACTTGCTGAGCGACAAAATAATGGTTTTTGCGTCCAGACGTCACCCGTGATAGAGATTCAAGATTCAAGAACTTTATTCGTCACATACACATACACATACAGGATATGCGGTGAAATTATTATTCAGAGCTTCGTTAATATTTCGTTAATTAGTATCGTAACCATCGTATACTCACAATTAGGTCTCAGGGCAGTAGTTGAACTGTTATTTGTCATTTAGGGAAGTCATCAGTACATTTTCAGGAAATCACCTTTGATTCCTAACTCGGATGCAATACTCTTTCACCATCCCTGACAGGACATAAATGTAGTGTGTGTGTGTGTGTGTGTGTGTGTGTGTGTGGGCCTGTGTGTGTGTGTGTGTGTGTGTGTGTGTGTGAGCGCGCGCATGTGTGTGTGTGTGTGTGTGTGTGTGTGTGTGTGTGTGTGTGTGTGTGCTAATAGCCCAGACAAGGCTTTTCTGTAGCCTTCACAATGGGGCTCTTTGATGTGACTGTGAGACTCTGGCTATTGTCTCCGCAGCACTGGGACTTTGTTGTCCAAACAGCTCCCCTTCTCCACACCACTGATGAGTCATTCAACACCAAAACCTGTTCTCTCGGAGCACGGGCACACACACACACACACACACACACACACATATACACACACAGAAATGCACAAAACACACATGCACACGCACGCACATACACACACTAGCTACTGCTGTCTCACCTTGTTGGAAGTCGATGCACAGGATCACTTTGTTCACTTTGCAAGCGTTTTGTAAAACCAAAACACACACGCACACACACACAGACACACACACACACACACACACACACAGACACACACACACACACACACTTCTTGTTGTTTGAAATGTCTGGAGTGTCTCATTGATGGATTCATCGGTTGACTGCAATTACTCAAGCGATGTATACGTTGACGCACCCCATCTCTTCGGGCGGGGCGGAGAAAGATAGGTGTGGCTGTGGTCGGCTGGGTGGTGCACATCCACGGGTGTCTTCAGCGACGGCCGCGCGACACCCAAACAGCCTTCCCATTGGTCGGTTCACCGCAGAGCGATCCCACCCGAGCGGAGATGGAGAGAGTGCCCGGGAGGACCCTGATAGGTTGTCGGGGGCAGAATGACGTTTTTGTCTTGCGCTGCAGACTCACAAACTGCTCCCAAGGACACAGATGCAGCTTGTTACACGCTCACGTTGGCTATGTTGCAGGCAACATACATTTAATGCACTCGTTGCTCTTGTTAAAGTAGCCTACATGGGAATACTTTGTGCTTTATTGCAAAAGTGGGCATATGATTTCAGCCTTGGGCCAGACGCTGCCAACAACAAAACAACACCAGAGAAACAAACAGCAGGCTCCTATTGGTCCAAGCCTCGCCATGCCATTCAATCCTAATAATAACTCGTACATGTGATTTTCATTTAGTCCTCCAACCGACCACCATCAGTCCATGTGACATGGTTAGTGTTAGCCTCCACAGAGAGAGAGAGTGCTTTTGAATCTGTATGCTGCTGCATGTAGAATAAACATTCTTATCAGAGGGATTTAAAGGGGAACATTGAAGATTTACAACCTCGTCTCTATCTATCCGCATTAGGGATATACTGTGAGAAATGCCTGCGGTTGTTTGACGATGATCTCTGTCTCCGGGGGGTGGGGGGTGGAGAGGGGGCCTCAGCTCAGCACAGAGGCAAAATCTAGTCCCAACGTCATCTGACGGACTCAATGACAGAATTGGGGTACAGCGTCATCCGGTGGACCAAAGCAGTGGGGAGATGGTTGCAGGGTGCAGGCAAACACGGAGGGAAGGTAAACATTGCTCGTTTGCACGTACTACCCACATTGAAACGCTGCAAAGCCGGTTGGCAAATCGGCAAAGTTCCCTTTTTATGGGGAAAGTTTCATAGTGTTCTCAACAGGAAAACATTGGTTGTGCAGGAGGGCCAAGTGACGCAGTGAGTCAGTGGGCCTGTGAGTCAGAGTCTCGGAGGAGTGGGCCTGTTTACCGACCGTCTGCTGTGCCGCGGACAACACCTCACCAGGGATGAGGGATGAATGAAAAGATTAAGGAGCAGGGCTGCACAGTGTGACACGGATGGGAACTGGCCCACGATTCAGCAATGTCACCCCCGTACACTCCCCCCCATCCCACCCCCACCTCCTCCTCCTCCAAAAAAACCCCAAAAAATGAACAAAATTGAATGGGACTCATTGTTCTTAAAGCAGAGTTTGAAATATTTATGGCTGACTGTGTTCAGATATTGGTGTGGTCACTGACTGACATGTGGTCACTGACTGACCAACTGTGTTGGCCCGACCGCGTCTTCTGTTTCCGGTCCAAAAGCGAAATGGGTAAGCATGGCCGCGCGTCAGGCCTGTGGCATACTTACCGCTCGGTACAACAAAGCTGATTGGAAAAAAACCAGAACGGCAGTTGGGGGTTTTTACGGTAGCCATGGCAACTATCAGATTTAAAAAGAGAAACAGCAACTTCTACACAATGCTTTACAAAAAACGAACTACACAGAGCGGAAGTTATTGTTTGTAACTTGATGTGGGCTCACTCTAATATGCTAATCCAACTATTCTCGCTATTCTAGAATAGTTAATGTTATTGTAACTATAGAATATAACCGAGAATAGTTAGTTATTCTGACTACTATGTGGATCTATGTATACAGTGGTGGGAGTAAAAGTAAAATATCTATCACATATTTGGGGATTGCTTCAGAGCGTGGTTTCATAACTCAGTGGATGTGTTAAGTTAGAGCCGTACTTGGACGGCCGAATTCCCTCTTGCCCGTTTGTGGGCTCGTCGCCCTCATTCATCAATGACTGCTAAAAGCATCCAGCAAAGATGAATAAATCTCTGTTTGCAGCAACTTAATATGCACCATATCCTCCCGGAGAGCCGAGCTCAGTTTGGTCCGTGTGACTTTTTGTTTGCCACTCCTTTTGTCCGTGTTTGCTAAAAGACGCGTTAGATCCGGCTGAGCAGCGCTCGAAGCAAACTGTTCTGTTTGTGTCGGTTGGTCCTCCTCACCAGGAGGAACCGGAGGCCTCAACAGCGCCACGGACCGCAGTGACTCACCGCTGGCCCGAGGACACTACGAGGGTCATTCGCTCCACCAATCAGGGACTCCACAGCGCTGAATTATTAACGTTGCACTTAACATGTAACTAGAGTCTTGCCCTGTCTGTCTGCTGGACCTATATGAGACTCCTATCAGAGAGAGAGGGAGGGAGGGTGGAGGGTGGGGTGTGTCTCGAGGGACTTCTTAAAAACAAGGCTGTTGAAATGTTGGTCCGTGGTTATCCAAATACAAAGCGGGAGCGTGAGCATCGATGTCCTTTGTGTGAGAAAGGTCATCTGGGAGGCTCGTAAAGGCCAGCCTCAACGCAGGACTGCAGGAGAGTGCAGGAGACTAATTTTGACTCCAACTTAAATCACTGTTTTTGTTCTCCGGACCGATGACTTCATGTTGGATATTTTCCCCTTTTTTCTTTTAATCTGGCTGCTTTAAATACTTTCAAATTCCAAAACATGTTTTGCGCTCAAAATAATGTAAAACACTGTATTTTGGGATATATTTTGACAGTTTCTGAAAAGAAAATCTCCCTATTGCCCTCGGCAACGGCTGTCAGCAAACCACAGAACCATTTTTTCCTATTGCTCATGCTTCTCGTGTCAACTGTGTTCATTATGGAACTCTATGGGTCTCAGGGTGTGCGTGTGTGTGTGAGTCTGGGTGTGGGTGGGTGTGGGGTGTGTGTGTGTGAAAGAGACTAGAAAAGTGATTTAGACACTTAAGGCCTCTAGTGGAGTCTGGGGTGCCAAACCACGGCGTTAAGGCTGCTAGGCTGCACAGCTGACGGCTACACAGCTAACGGCTCTCCGCTCTCAGCTGGTGGTGGTGAAGATGCTAGGCTGTGCGGCTAACAGCTCTCTGCCCTTAGCCAACGGTGGCGAATATGCTAGGCCACATGGCTGACAGCTCTCCGCTCTCAGGCCAAATGTGAGGTGAAGATGCTAGGCTACATGGCTAACGGCTACACGGCTGACAGCTCTCTGCTCTCAGCCAATGGTGGTGAAGATGCTAGGCTACATGGCTAACGGCTACACGGCTGACAGCTCTCCGCTCTCAGCCAGTGGTGGTGAAGATGCGTATGGCTACATGGCTAAACGGCTACCATGGTAACAGGTACATCGGCTGACAGCCGCGGTGTTTCCCCAGCCCCTCCTGCTTGCTGAGCTCATAGCTACCGGACGCCGTGGGATGTCATGGAAACACGCATGGAAAGTTCCAGACCAAATAATAACGTTCATCACCGTGTGTGTTTTGTCTACCTAGCTTTAGGAACAATGATTTAGTCTGCCAAGATATTTAGTGAGCTATAACAGAAAACAATACAATCTCGGGCGTCAGCGTTGGAATTACAAAAAAGTCTTAACATAGTGCATATCAAGACTTACCCCTGACTTGTTACTTTACTTGTACATATTATAATACTCAACATTCAATCAATAATTTCTGGAGTCACATTAAATTGTATATTTTCTTATCATTATTATGTATATCGTGTTATTGCATTATGTTATTATGTATATTGTGCCGCTCAATATATATATATACTGTATAAATATGTGTATATATATATGTGTATATTTTCATGTGTGTGTATATATGTATATATAACTTCCTCTTCTTGCTATTTTATCTTTTTTGCCTATTTTTTGCGTGCTGTCGCCTGCCATGTCACTGTTCAGAATGACTCTGTGTTATGGTGGCAACATAAATAAAGTGACTTTGACACGTATCGGGGAAAACAGGGCGACCTGCCTTTGTCTGCGGTCAAAATAATTGTCACGTTACGCAGGCATGCGGCCCTATAAGTGGATTGAATCTTGTCAAACTATCCCTCGTCTGTCTTCCTCCTCGCTGGTGTGTGTCTTCCAGCGGGGTTCAGGGAGAGTTTAAGACGTGAGCGCGTGAAGCTGAGCGCTGGATTACAGATAAGATCTGGAACACTGGACTCCCTGTAGTTCCTGAAGCGCTCTCTCCTCTCATTCACTGGGTCCTGGGCCGTCCTCTCTTAAGTCTCACAGCTCCCCCTGCTTCCCACGTCCCCCCGACGTCCCCCCGCCGCCCCCACCACGCGGGGTCCATGACGACCATGTGTCCTGGCGAGAGACGGACCATACGTCGCCCGCCGGGGGGGGGGGACGACCTATCTGCGATAACCGGGACGGCGGGGGGGGGGGGGGGGGGAGGGGGGGCGGGTAGATGCACAGAACGGGCTTTGTTACGTGGAGTGAGCACTCTAGCATGCACACACACACACACACAGATACGTGGACACGCACATACACACACATATAGATACGTACAGACAGTCACACACACACACACACAGATATGTACAGATACATACAGATACTCACACAAAGACACACACTCACATGCAATCTGCCACGACATTAAGCAGACAATAATATCACTCAGTGTATGTGTGTGTGTGTATGTATATACAGTATGTGTGTACGTGTGTGTGTGTGTGTGTGTGTGTATGTGTGTGGAGGGGGGGGGTCTACATTCCAACAGAGCACATGAGCGAGTGTGTGCTCCAACATGTGTGTGTGTGTGTGTGTATGTGTGTCCCCACACAGCCAGAGTGTGTATTTTCTTTGTGTGTCGTTCACGTGGGAGTGGGGCCGTGCTTCAGACGGCCACATCTGCCCAAACCAAAACAATGTCTCCCAAACAACGCTACGCTCCACAGACTCTCCCCATATCTCTCTCTCTCTCTCTCTCTCTCTCTCTCTCTCTCTCTCTCTCTCGTCATCACTCTATGTCTATCTCTCTCACTCCCCTGCCTCTCTCTCTCTCTCTCTCTCTCTCTCTCTCTCTCTGTATTTATATGTCTTTAAGTTATTAGCTCCTCACCATCTGGACACATGGAGCTGCTCAGTTGTTCCTATCTCTACTGATGTCTGTCCCCTTTCCTCTCCTCTTCCCTCGTCCCCTCTCCTCTCCTCTCCTCGTCTCCCTTCTCCTCCCCTTCCTTTTGCCTCTCTCCTCCCCTCCCCTCCCCTCTCCTCCCCTCTCCCCCCTCTTCCCTCCTCTGTCCTCTCTCCCCTCCATTCTCTCATTTCTCCCCTCCCCGCCCCTCCCTCCCTCCCTCCCCCTCCCCCAAGTCGTCCTTTAAGTTCATAATAATGACTCGCCCTTAGACACACGTGTGTGAGAAATCGGACTGTTTCTCACACCCAGAGTGGCCCCAGACCTCTAGCTGAGTGATCTCAGAGGGTTCTTGGAGCTCTCTCTCTCTCTCTCTCTCTCTCTCTCTCTCCCTCTCTCTCTCTCTCTATCTGTGTCTCTCAGCCACATAACTCTCTAGCAGCAGTGTTTTGGATAGCTTGCATACCGTGGGACGCTCCGCTAACAACCCTAGCCTGTAGTTAAGAGTTGTGTTGGCAGCGGTTGACCTCAAGTCCTTGTGGTCTGAACAAAGTCATTTTTGGCTCTCGGCGTTCTGTGCTGTTTTTCTAAATCTTTAAGTGGATTATTCCGGTGTAAAGTGTCTCCGATGGGTTTTTTCCTTTTTTGTTTTATACCCCACATCAGGATAAAGTGTTCGTGTGTGTTATACCAATACAGCGATGTTGTGGTACGAGACGACGAGATATTATCCGGAGGTTTTTTGTGGCTTAGCCTAAATGTTATTTCTGTCTCCTTGACCCGCTTCTGAACAGCTGCCTTACACGTCCAGTTTTCTGATCATAACAGATTTGTTCGTAATTTGGTTAATTCAAGTCACGTCTGCGGCCGTGCTTTAAAAAAACAACAACCAGAAGACGTGTGAGGTTAAGGTCCTGCCCCGTGCCCGTGCCCTTGAGCAAGACAGGTGGTCCCCGGGCACAGGGGTGGGGTGGGATGGGTGGGGGGGTAAATGCATGGATCACGTTTCCTTCGGACTGGTGCGATGATAATGTCAACTGATCAGTGGGTGAGCTATGGGGGGGCGGGGCGCAGGGGGGGGTTTCCCCATCATCCGCATCAACCAGCATCAGCGTTTCTTTCCTAGAAGCACCGGGTGGGGGGGGGGGTCACGGACCGGTCGTAGCATTGACACACAGTGGGAAGCGTGTTGGCACATGGACGGACGAAAAATAGGAAGCAGACACTTCCACTTCTGTGTCCGACCGCGTGTTGTACGCCTAAATACAGATGCACCTCCTGGCTGAGCGGGTGGCAGGGAGGTAGGTGGTAGGACAGGGGAGACGCCTCTGAAATGGACCGGGGGGGGTGAACATTTTGCAAAGAAAACCAGCACTGAATATCAAACTCTATTTGCTCTTTTCTTTTTGGATGATTTAAAACAAAAAAATGTATCTGTTTGAGCTTTTTCATGCCTTCCAATGACACTCAAAATTATGTTATTCTCTGCTGCAGCAAACACACATGAATGTTTGAATGTCTCTCAGGTGAGGCCAAACGCACATATTTTTTCCGTATTCTATTGTAATTCTCATATTCCTTTCGGTGGTATATGTGGGAGTGTGTGTGTGTTTGGTGGCTGGCTGGCTTAATTGGCCTCACCTGACCCAGTTAGAGTCTGCCAGCCACCAAACACACACACACACACTCCCACAGTATAGCGTTCCAAAAAAGGTGAAAAGCATTAAAGACATGATGCAACGACACCAGGTGTAGACGGGGGCTCTGTCACCATACGACACAGAGAGCGAGACCCTCTGTGCTTCAACGACTATTTCATTATAGTCTTCCGACGTCCCGTACATCATAACGTATGAGCCGGTGTCAGGATAAACACATCTGAGGTCCTCTTCACTTCACTTCACTTTCTGCTCATTCTGTCCATGGTTCTGTTTCAACTGGGCGCTCACCTTTGTGTGACACACACATACACACACACGCACACACACATACATACACATGCGCACACACACACACACACACATACGCATGTCATGTAATGTTCAAGATCACCGCTAACTCCATATCTTGACTGCTGATCTGCAAACCTAACAGCTGATCCGGTGAACTTTGACCCTTGCGGCCCCCACGTCGCTCCACATCCGGATGTAGTTGGCAGGGCTCACCGGAGGTCAGATTCCTGCTCTTTCACGCTTCATCATCATCATCATCATCATCCTCACAGTACCGCTATATATAGGCACACATGCACACGTCACACACATGCATGCGCGCACACATACACACACACACACACACACACACACACACACACACACACACACACACACACACACACACACACACACACACACACACACACACCTAAGCTCATGCACAATGCACACACAGTATTACTATGACCCATACATCAATGCTATGCACGGAAAGCCACACTCACACACGTGCACTTACTGGAAGACACACACACACACACACACACACACACACACACAAACTCCTATGCAACCGGTCAGGAGCTGGTGAGTCACTCAGTGAGGCTTTGTGGGGAAACTTTGAAAAGGGAGTCCAGCTTAGACCAGACCAGTCTACTACTGAGACAGCACATTACTCCTCCTGCTCCTCCTCCTCCTCAACACGGGTGAGTGAGTGACTAATTCCTCCTCATGACTGGAGGCTGTGGATTTAGACTGTTCGTGAATCATCTTTTCAGGGTGGTGCTAGAGGATTAGTGTTCATAGAAAGCTGTAATGTCCCAATGTGACACTTCAAGCCATTTAAGCCCATTAAGACTATTATTATGTATTGTGTTGTGTTGTCCATGTTAAAACATTTTTCACATGATTGACCAAAACTCAAACGTCCTGCCAGGTTAAGGCTAACGCTAGCTAGTTACCCATTTCCAGTGCACAGCCACCAGACTGGTGGCTTTAACCGTTTCCACAATCATTGACTAACTCCGGGTTGCCGTTTATTTATGGGCCTTTCACAAAAAGGGACTCGATGTACAAAGTGAAACGAAGACACTGCGAGCTCTCTGGTTCTCTCTAACAAGAGAGCCTCATGAGACTAATTTAGGGCGGTGAAAACGTCTGTCGTCTGAGGCAGAGAAACCCATGCATCTGTTTACAAGAAGAAGAAGAAGAAGAAGAAGAAGAAAAAGTGTGTTTCTGTGTGTCCGTGTCTGTTCTAAACCAGCTATGTCTGCTACCCGCAACCCACTGCCCGCCCAAGACAATTTTTGGGCCGCTGTGATTTAGGCTACCTGTAATGCGCCGCTGCTAAAGTGGCTAACAGAAAACCAAGCACTAAACCCCGACAAAACTCTCCCAATCTGGACGCATGATGATGAATTAGGAATTAAACGACTGAAGCGTCTGAATCTGGGTAAGTCAGTCAAACGCGGAATTCACAGATATCTCTGTGTAGTCCTTTAATGCCTGGATAATATGTGAATAGAAGTTTCATGCGGGCTGGCAGGATGAAGCAGTAAGAAGCCGTTCTCCATGACCGTCCCCGTCTAGTGACTTCAAATGTAACCACTAGCGAGCGACGCGGCAGCGAGATCCAAAGCGATGCAGATTAGCTCAGCCGGACGGATCAACGCGTCGGTCTTTCAGAGAGAGAGAGAGAGAGAGAGAGAGAGAGAGAGAGAGAGAGAGAGAGAGAGAGAGAGATAACATCGAGCGCGACCTACGTCTACCGTGGACGTACTGTAGGTAGCGCATCGCTCGGATTGGCCACCTTGACTTGACCGGTGCAGTGCACTCTAAAAGTTCAAACCGTTTCAACTTTGACCCCCGGTTGACGCCACTGGCCTCTCGAAGCGCGTCCAATCAGATTACTGATTTGTTTTGACGTTCTAAAGCCGAACGGAATATAAACGACCGATGACGTTCTAAATCCAAGCCTAGCGTCCAGCTGGACACTCGTCATGCGTTGACCGCTTAAGCCGGGCATACACTGCACGATTTTAGCCCGTGTTTGACCAGATTTTTGAGTCGCATGACTCAAAAGTCATGAGTTCAAATGTTTTTTGGAAGAAACAAACAAACTTCTTCAGACTCAAACAAGGAGCTTTTAAATACATCTTTACAGACAATTGTCAATAGCCAGAATCTGTACAGTGTCCAACAGGACGTGCAGTGTGAGCACTCAGGTCGTGGCTTGACAATCGGACCGTACCGTGTGAACACACCGCAGGCGACTTTAGAAAACTTGTATCACAATTACTTGTGCAGTTGGAATGAAACCCACGACCCACACACAACTGCAAAAATCGTACAGTGTATGACCGGCTTTAAGCATCCGGAGACAGGGGGTCATGCTTAGGGTATTTCTGGGCTATACCACCACCCCTCTCTGCATGGTGTGGACCCCAGAGGGACTGGATCTCACTTCACAGCCAGAAGGTGCTGGTTTTGAAAGCCCCTTCCCTGTGGGGCCTGTCTGTGTTAATGTTGCGTGCTCTCCAGTCTCCACCTCCTCCAAACACATTTCAGCCTTTCTCATTGTGAGGTGATGCTGACGAAAAGGCAGATGTGGTTCCCTATGAGCCAAACCCGTTTGGTAAATGAAGACCACATAAATACATCTGTTAATGATGACACTCATCAAGTCATCAAGTATCAAGTCTTCACTTCACATCCATCCAATTGTTTCATAAACAGCCTTTTCCTGGTCGTCGTGTGTGTGTGTGTGTGTGTGTGTGTGTGTGTGCATGTGTGAGTGTGTGTGTGTGTGCGGGCAGGAATCTTATCTCTCCACACACTTACAGGGCGTTCAGCCAGATAAGAGCGGCTTGGATGCGACTGCAGTCCAAAAACGTCTGATTCAAACTTCAACTGAGATGTTATCACTTTGGAAGACATGCCATGGCTGCACCTAGAAACACACACACACACACACACACACACACACACGGGCAGACATGGCACATAGACACACACACACACACACACACACACACACACACAGGCAGGCAGACATGACGCACAGGCACACACACACACACACACACACACACACACACACACACACAGGCAGACAGACAGACTCACACACACACACACACACACATACACACACACACAGGCAGACACAAGACAGACAGATAGACAGACAGGTAGACACACAGTCACACAGAGAGGCAGACTGACAGACACACACACACACACACACACACACACAGAAAGTCAGACAGACACGCAGAAAGATAAACATACACAGACAGACAGACAGACACACACACACACACAGAAAGTCAGACAGACACGCAGAAAGATAAACATACACAGACAGACAGAGAGACCGACCATATCATCAATGAGTCATAAAGGTAAAAGGTAAAATATAGGTTTCATTTATAAAAAATTATAATAATGTCTGTCTAGACAGACAGACATGACCAGTCAGCGAGGAGGATTGTCCTCTCACCGCGGGGGGGGGGGGCTCCTGAGGCATGCTGTGAATGTGGAGCCTGAGGCTGGGGTGGGGGCGGGGGGCTCATGGGGTTAACCATCTGGAAGCCTGCATTATTCAGCGCTGCATATGCCAACACAAACTGCTCGTCAGCCGCTCGTCACCCTCATGCTCTTTTTATCCTTATACTTCCTCATTCCTCCTTCCTCCTCCTCCTCTTCACTGGAGACGCCGTCTGCGGAGGACGCGACGGCGTGCCACGGTGTGTGTGTGTGTGTGTGTGTGCGCACGTGCACATGTGTGTGTGTGTGTTCAGTGTGTGTGAAGCCTGCCTCGAGGTGGGAGACATGTTTGAATTCGGTCCTGTCTCACCTGAAGATAAGGAGTTAGAGCGTGCTAGAGAATTGTAATTATTATGTGATCCTTGCTAACCTTTTAAAATGTCAATTTTTCAAAAATGGAAATTCAACACAGACCCAATTTTGGTTGTCTAAATCTTCGATTCTAGCTGGGTTTTAATTTTGAAGTCTAATTCCATTATTGATTGTCTGTTCAATACTCGATGATTCAGGGATTCTACCATTTGTCAGTTGGGAATTTAACTTCACCAGAATTTAACCAGTCTAGAAAAGCTCACGTCGAGCTGGGATGTATTCGTACATTCATACAAGTCTTTTTATAAAACACGGAAAACATATTTTTGTGTGTTTGCGACCGCCCTGCGCTGCTCTATAAATACTCCCGGTATCACCTTACTGATAATAAAGTAACATCAGGGTTCGAGTTTCTCAGGGATATGGGGACTGATACGTTGAGAAGTCGCATGCTGGAAAACCAATGATCACACACACACACAGTTACACGCTACCACACACACACACACACACACACACACACACACACACACACACACACACACACACACTTCCACAAACATGCAACCAATGCGGTTGCCTACATACACTGTATGTGCCTCTGTCGCCCCAGAGTGGGGCAGGGGTGTGTTTGTGTGTGTGTGTGTGTGTGTGTGTGTGTGTGCGTGTGTGTTCTCGGCGTGGCAGCAGCGGGGAGGGGCGCGGGGTGGGCGGGGAGGGGGGGGAGTAGGTTAGGGGGGCTTCAATTTACACCCAGCTGTCTCCCCCACTGAGGTGCTATTTATACCCAACCGTGGGCTGCTGCAGGGCTGGGTGTGGGAGGGGTAGGGGGGGGGACGGTGGGCGGGGGAGGGGGGAGGGGAGGGATGGGGTTTGGGGGGGGGGCAGGACAGCAAACACACAGCTCCTCCTGCCCAACCCCAGTACCAGCCAGGCATTACTGTATATACGCAGTGGTGTTTCCAAAGTGTGTGTGTGTGTGTGTGTGTCGCGTGTGTGTGTGTGTGTGTGTGCGTGTGTGCGTGCGTGTGTGTGTGTGTGTGTGTGTGTCTCTCTCTCTGTTGTTTTTTTAAAGTCATCTCACGTTGTACCATGCAAACCAATCCGTCGGTTATTCCCATACACTAACCTTCAACGCTCATTTGGTTTCGATGGCTGAGCCTCATACTGTAACACACAGCGTACTGTACATACATTACAGTATAGATTGGTTCCCCCCCCCCCCCCGTGGCTACGGTTGGATCATTTCAGACTCATTTCCCTTTTTCTCTCGGTATGTCTCGGCTTCGAATGGAGACGTTCGTACACATCCATCACGTATAGATGTTGTAGAAAGCGCGCGTGTGCGGGGTTGTATTTTTCCTTCCAGAATCGTTGCAACAATCAGGCCGTTTGAAGGCTTGCAGAGTTGCGTTCGCTACTGGTGTCTGTGTGTGCACCCACAACTGGGTGCACGACTCCTTTGTGTTCCTCTGTGTGGGGGGAGAACGTGCTGCAGGAACGGCACAGAACAGCACAGAACACACACACACACACAGGTGGCGGCACGTTGGTGTTGTGATGAAACGAGCCGAGTCGTCGCTTTCTATCTCGCCGTCGGCTGTTTCTTTCCTTCTTTGACCGGGCGGCGGCGGGGCTCGTTTCGCCTCCCAGGAAGCGCTGTCATGTTATTTCTGTAAACGGCGGCTTTTTCCTATAAGCGGAAGCAGTGGGTGACACCCGTTAACTGTTTCTGTTTCATTTCTGTGTTGCTTCCTTTATTCTCCGCTCGCACCCAAAAAGAAGAGAACGACACGAGCGGCCCTGCATACTTGCATGAGAAACCCCTGCCAATGAGATGGGAGGTTTAAAAAAAAAATTAAAGAGACAAAATTCACACGCCGACGCCGGATCCCTGGAAACAAAGCCGCTGGTGTCAAGCAGATAGCATAAGCTTCAATGACTTATTGCCAATTGGTGCGTCTATCAACAGCCGCCTCCTAAGAACGCCAAGTCGACTGAGTTTCGTTCATTAAACGCGGCCGTCAGCTGCGTGTCGCTCCTGACGTCAAGGTTGTCCTTCAGCCGTGCGTAATCCCATTCGAATACATAATTTAAACGTGATCATTTATATTCTTTACAATATTTATAGTCTAATCTTTGTTTACCGGAGCGATGTATTGCTGTCTCCTTCAACAAATGTCTGTAAGTGGATTAAAGTGGATTAATGCCCCTAAATGTAAATTTGTATTTGTGCAGATTTAGAGGAACAAAAAATTCCTCCCAACAAGCTGTCTGTCGAGCTGACTGTCCGGCGGAAGTGTTTTATTTTTCGTATTCCTCTATTATCGCGGGGTCAGGTCAGGTCAAGTCAGGTCGGGTCAGGTCAGGTCGGCGTCTGACACGTTTTTTTGCTTGAAAATGGATGTTTTTGCTTTGTACTCGCCTCCATTCACCGGGCTTCTCCGCGGGATTCTGTTCTTCTCTCTTCTCCCCCTCCTCAGGCGCCGACTGACCGGCTGGACCGACCAGGTTGACTCGTTTGACTGCCTGCCTGGCTGGCCTGCCTGGCTGGCTGGCTGGCTGGCTGGCTTGCTTGCCTGCCTGCTGCGGCGCGGCGGCTGCTGCTGCGTTTTGTCGTCACCTCCTCCTCCTCCCAGGACACTGGCTCGCCGACCACAGGTGAGTGAGTCTCCACGAAACCAAAGATGGCGCAGAGATGGACTTTATTTCACGATCGCTGCGGGGGGGCCGGGAGCCGCAGAAAGTCATCGGAATACCGAAGAAGAAGAAAATCACAACAAGATAAAAAAACGCGTGTGTTTCTGTTTTTCTGTTAAAGTCACAATCTGTTAAAAACGACGTTTGCCGGAATTGATGACTCATTTTTTGCGGACGGTAGATTTATCAGCAGTCTTCGTTTGACTCCTCCTTATCTTATTGATTATGCTTTTAATACGATGAGTTACATCGAGCTGTTGCCACACACACACACACACACACACGCACTCTACACACTCGCTCACACGCACGTACGCAAACCACTCTTTCCCACACCACACACACACACACACACACAACACAGAGATCATATCTTCATGCATGGCCGATGATGATGTTAATGGGTGGATGTGGGACACGGCTGAAGCAGTTCTGCACGATAAACAAGGCACTGGCTGAGGCGCCTCAAACAGGGAAATTAGCCTCGCGTTTATTTGCCACGTTCCGCCCCGTAAGTTAACTAATACGCCAGCAATTGATGCTTAGCCTTCGCGGGCGCGCAGGGGGGTGGGTGTGACGGATGCATGGTGGTGGCGTTTTCATTACAACACACAAAGAGATGTAAGTTGCTGCCCTGGAATCACAGAGAAAAAACCACACACACACTCTCTCATACACACACACACACACACACACACACACACACTCACACCACACAACACACACACACACACACACACACACACACACACACACACACACCACAACACACACACCACACACACACACACACACACACACACACTCTCACTCGCACAAACACACACACACACACACACACACACACATCACACACACACACACACACACACACACACACACACACACACACACACTCTCTCACTCGCACAAACACACACACACACACAGACTCAAACACAATCACACTCGTACAGACACACACACACACACACACACACACACAAACACTCTCTCACTCGCACAAACACACACACACACAGACTCAAACACAATCACACTCGTACAGACACACACACACACACACACACACACACACACACACTCTCTCACTCGCACAAACACACACACACACACACACACACACACAGACTCAAACACACTCACACTCACACACACACACACACACACACACACACACACACACACACACACACACGGGTCCATTCACCACTTGTTGTGCTATGAGAGTTGAGGGGAATTTCTTGTGTTGTATTGGAACTTGCACCTGTTCTGTAACACAACACAACACAACACACACACACACACAACAACAGCAACAGAGTCATGTACATACTGTGTGGTTCACTTTTAAGCTGATATGATTTGATATTAGTTGGAGGCCCGTGTGTTACTAAAGGGGAGACCGAGGGGAGACCACCGACAGACACGGAGTTAACGCGGTGACAGGCGGCTAGCGGCACATTATTGAAACTGCATCACACCCAAGACCAGAGACACAGGTTTCTATTCCCTCGTTCAGTCGAGTGAAATGAAAGTGAGTGCAAGACGACTTGCGCACGCGCTTACGTGTGTACAGTAATCAGACCCCTCCCAGTGTGTACACACACACACACACACACACACACACACACACACACACACACACACACACACACAATTCATCGGTTGAATAGCTGAAGCCCTGTCGTTTGGTGATGGAAAAATATAGTCAAATGTCACGGTGAGATGGAGAAGATGAGAAAAAAACAAAAATCTGAAATGAGATTAATCTGAATAATTAACGGATTGGAAGTCACTCCCTTCCCCCCGTTCGCTAAAATGGAGGCGCGAGGCCGTGTGGCTCGCCGGAGGTTCACGCCGAGGGGGAAAGACAGGAGGAGGATCTGCAGTCGCGGCGCAGGAACACACTCGTAGTCTGTGGTTGGCTGATTCGGTGGTCGGGTTGCGCAAGCCACACCCCCCCCCCCCCACTGCATGAAAAGGTTTCACGACGACCGACGATCTGATTTTGTCGCAAAATATCGGACCGCCGGTGAACGTCTCGTCCGCTGGGGGCGGCGGCGGTAGCCCCCAGTAGGAGGTCGGGAGGGAGGGTTGCGAGTTCGATCCCTGGACTCCGCATGTCCCTGAGCAAGACACATCAGCGGTGCGTGTCCCATAGTGCCGGCACTGGTCCGCCCCTTGTCTGCGGCTTTTCCGGGCCGATTGTTGAAGTTTACTTGATACTAGATGTATGAAGACTAGATCAGTCTACCAGCCTATACCCAGTGGACTGTCAGCATACATCTAGGTGGACATTCCCACTTGTGATGTCACTAAGACGGTCTAAATTCACATGGCAATTGTGAAACGGCTCGCAATGGTTAAAATCACGCTCACAAATCGTGGGCATAATATGTCCCCCATTTAACCTCCCGTTCATTGATTGGCCCAATGCGCAGCCTCACCTGAACCCCAGGGCCCAGCCAGGTGAGGCCGCTTCAACCCACACACACACTCTCCACACACTCTCCACACACACACACACACACACACACACATCTTCCAAAAGCAAAAAGCACTCACACGAGGACAAACGACGCTGTTGTCTGTTCCACGCGCGCTCCAAAACTTCTCCTGGCGTTCCACCGCTAACATCTCTCGAGTCAGTCATACTTACCACCGTACTAACCATTACTTAGTATTAATACTACTACTATTACATAATCATACATAGCCCAAGGGATTATTGTTGTTTTAGCTCGACATTGGGGAGCGGGGGGGAGGAGCGAAGCATCGACGAAGGAGGTCCGCGGACACCAAGATTTGTTCTGAACACTAGCACAAGATATCCAGACGTCGGTAATAAAGAGCCAGCATGTCAGGGAAATTAAGCAATGTGTGTGCTAGAGCGTAGAGTAGGTCTAATTTTACAATACTTCAATGATCTTTTATATCACACTGTCTCATTAAAAAAAAGCTCTAAATATGGGGGAAGTCTTAATAAATGGGGCTGATGGGGGGGGGGATCCGTTCATTCGCGGTTCTGATGGGGGGGTGCTCCGTTAATTCGGTTCTGATGGGGGGGTGCTCCGTTAATTCGCGGTTCTGATGGTCGAGGGGTCGTAACGGACCAAAATGCTTCACGGCAGGGGGGGGCCGGACTGGTCCTCTGATATGATTTAAAATGTACTCCGTGTGCTTTAAAATATTTACCGAAAATAAAACGAATATACTGTACACAAGGCTAGTAGGGTCTGTGATATTTAGGCCGAATAGTTTTGATTCCTCTCTTAACGTTGCTTCCCCTGTAGCTTGTATACAGTTGGGACCTGAGTTTTGATTTATATTCAGAACTGAAATGTCAATCTCAGTGTTCATACAGTATATATATATTTCTCTCTTTATTTAAATCACGTAGCAATCAGAGTCAGAAGGAAAATACATAAGAAATATACACAAGGTCGTTCCGTCTCAGCGTGAACATGAGCCTCGCACGTGATTGGACGAGCCCTCGAACTCCATTACTTCCGGCGGCTGACGTAGAATTCCCGGGAAGTAAATGAAGCGGAAAACTTCCATCTCAATTCATGCGCCTTATTTGGGCCATAATTCCATATTCCTCTCATCATCATGTGCAATAATTCTTCTCAATATTATCCTTGCAATATTACCATGCTACATTACCTTTCATCATTATGTGCAATATTCTTAATATTCTTTATATTATTTTACATTATTATTATTATTATTTTATTATTATTATTATTATTATTATTATTATTATTATTATTATTATTATTATTATTATTATGATTATTATTATTATTATTATTATTATTATTATTATTATTATTATTATTATTATTATTATTATTATTATTGATTATTATTATTATTATTATTATTATTATTATTATTATTATTATTATTATTATTATGATTATTATTTTTTACTGTATCGCTCTGCAACCTGCCACAAGAATTTCCTTCGGGATTAATAAAGTTCTTATTCTATTCTATATATTGCCAAATAGTTTTTGCTGACTGAATATCTTATCTTACCTATATTTGTATACTTCTCCTAGGACTTAGACTTAATGTAAATTGTTATATTATTTTTATTATTCTACTGTTTATTTCTCTATTGTTTTATTCTATTGCTATGCAACCTGGCACAAGAATTTCCGTCGGGATCAATAAAGTTCTATCTTATCTTATCTTATGTATGAATATACACAACATATAGCATATGTATCGCATGAATCAAATCAAATCAACTTTATTTATACGGCACATTTCATACAACGATGTAACAAGTTGCTTCACAATGCAAGATTCACCAAGATTCAAGATTCAAGAACTTTAATGGTCACGTACCATTAACACACATACCATTAACACACGTACCATTAACACACATACATCAGGATATGCAGTGAACTGAAAAATAAATACTTACTGCAAATAGGCAAATAATCACAATATCTGTCCAAATAAATGCGATCGATCGCAAACCCTTCGCAAAACTCTCTATCTCTCTCTCTCTCTCTCTCTCTCTCTCTCTCTCTCTCTCTCTCTCTCTCTCTCTCTCTCTCTCTCTCTCTCTCTCCCTCCCCACCCTGCTCGTGGCAGGAACGTGAAGCGCTAATAATAACCGTGAATATCTACATGGTACGGGTTAACTTCCACTCGTGAGCTACTTCTGAGTCGTACTGAAAGCGATTCCATCCATCATGTTTTCTTCAGAGAGAGAGGAGAGAGAGAAGAGAGAGAGAGAGAGAGAGGAGAGTGGAGAGAGAGAGGGAGAGGGAGAGGGGGAGAGCTACAGGCAAAAAAAGAACTTTCCTCAACAAACCGAACCCCAAGTTGACTAACTTTCCCCCTTCTAGCTCTGTTCCCTCTTTCTTCTGCTCACTTTTCTCTCCTCTGTCCTCCTCATGGTCTCTCCCCCGCCCCTCTGTCTCTCCTCAATTCTCTCTCCCCCCCACCGGTCTCTCCTTCATGTCTTCCCCCCTCCTCTGTCTGCTCCCATGTCTCTCCCCCCCCTGTCATCTCCTAATGCTCTCGTCTCCCCCCCTCCTCTGTCCTCCTCATGTCTTCTCTCCCCCCTCTCTTCTCTCCCCATGGATCTCCCCCCCCCCCCCCCCTCTGTCTGCTCCTCAGTCTCTCTCCCCCCTCTGTCTATCTCCTCATCTGTCTTCTCTGTCTCTCCTCATGTCTCTTCTCTTCCGCCCCTCTTCTCTCCTTCATGTCTCTCCCCCCCCCTCTTCTGTCTCTCCTCATAGTCTCTCTCCCCCCCCCCTCTGTCTCTCCTCATGGCCCCCCCCCCCACCCCTCGTCTCTCCTTCATGTCCTCTCCCCCCCGACCTGTCTCTCCTCATGTCTCTCTGTCTCTCCTAGTCTCTCTCCCCCTCTCTTCTCTCCCCCATGTCTTCTCCCCCCCCTGGGTCTCTCCTCATGTCTCTCTCCCCCCCTCTCTGTCTCTCCTCATGTCTTCTCTCCCCCGCCTCTTCTCCCATGTCTCTCTCCCCCCCCGTCTGTCTCTCCCATGTCTTTCTCTCCCCCTCTCGTTCTCTCCTCATGTCTCTCCCCCTCCTCTTGTTCTCTCCTCATGTCTCCTCTCCCCCTTCTCTGTCTCTCCACCATGTTCTCTCCCCCCCCCCTCTGTCCTCCTCATGTCTCTCTCCCACCCCTCTTCTGTCTCTCCCATGTCCTCTGCCCCCCCCCCTCTGTCTCTCCTCATGTCTCTCATCCCCCCCCTCTCTGTCTCTACCCCATTCTCTCTCCCCCATGCTCCTCCTCTCTGTTCTCCCACCTGGTCTCAGTGTGTGGAAGGCTCCTGTTTAAGCTAACCAAAGAGCTGAAAAACCGCAGTAAGACCAGCATGCTGGTCCCTTATGAAGCGCCTTGGCCACTAGACTACGAAGCACGTTATGACCACGTTGTTCATGATGTCGTAATGCCGTCCACAAGTCTGCCTGTCCAGTCCGTCTGCTCCACCTGTTCATCTTCTGTCCACGACCTGTCTGGTCTGTCTGTCGTCTGTCTTGTGTCCAGTCCATCCACCTTCTCGCGTCGGAGGTAAACCAGTATTACAAAGTTGACTGTCTGTGTGGTATCCCATGCCTGTATATATTGTGCTGGTGTGTGTGTGTGTGTGTGTGTGACGCGGATGGGCGCGTGACGTAGTGCAGTTGGGATGTGTGCGTGGTGCAGTGTGCGTGGTGTGTGCTGTTGTGTGTGCGCGCGGCTTTATAGCACAGCAAAATGTCAGTAGGCAAGCGACGGACCTTCTCTCTGATTGGACGGTTCGCGTCGGAGCACAACGGGCAGAGCTCCTGATGGGATGGTTGCAGTGAACGATGACCAGGGCTGATATTTGGAGCCACGGACGCCTTCAACATATACACAAAGTGTTTTGACTTCGCGTATACTGCTTCCATTAATACATACTGGCTGTGTGTGTGTTGTGATGTTGTGGTCGTTGTGAGGCCTTCAGGGTCATCTGCGTCAAAGCTGAGGATACTTCCAAGATTCACAAATGCAGTATACCTCAAGCCTGCCCCTTGTTCTGCCGACCAAACTCGCCTGCCACAGAAGAGACTTTACATTCTCTTGAATTTTCTTCCAGTCGCCACGACACCAGGGGCCTCTGAGAGGGAAGGTGACACTTTAGGGAACGGACGTTCATGTTATGTCAACATGTTACGGTCCATCTCTATGGCGTGAAAGCTGTCGGATGGCTTGACTCAGGCGAGTTGAAGTGATTGAAGTTCAGCGCAGCCAGGGACCGCAGGGTTGCCGTGAGGGCATTCTCGCTCGCCCTTATTGGATTAGAGTCGATGCAGCGCTGCTAGTTTGAAAAACCGCCCACCCACAGTTAGACTCGGTTTGCCTTGGCTAGGTTCACATCTCCTTCCACTTACTAGCAGTAAACCGCGGTTCATCAGTCCCTCCATATTGCGCCTAGAAACCCAGGTTGACAGTCCCTTCACTATCTGACGCAGAGTAACCAAGGTTCACAGTCTCTATCCTATTGGCGAAATAACCCTGTGTTAGACAGTCCCTTCCTATCTTGCCGGACGTAACCCTGGTGACAGTCCCTTCTATTGGCGAGAACCAAGGTCACAGTCCCTTCCTAATTGAGCTTAGTAACCCTGGTTCACAGTCCTTATTCGAGTACCCCTGGTTGAACAGTCCCTTCCTATTGCGCTAAGTAACCCCTGGTTGAAAAGTCCCTTCATTGAGCGAGTAACCCTGGTTCACAGTCCCTCTCCTATTGGGCGAGTAACCTGCGTTGACAGTCCCTTCCTAATGGCTTAGTAACCAAGGTTCACAGTCCCTATCCTATTGGCTAGTAACCCTGGCGTGACAGTCCCTATCCCTATATGCCGAGTAACCAAGGATTCAACAGTCCCTTTCCATTGGCGAGTAACCAAGTTCACAGTCCCTTCCTAATTGGCAGTTAACCCTGCTCGTTGAACAGTCCCTCCATTGGCTAGTAACCAAGGTTCACGAGTCCCTTCCATTGGCGAGTAACCCTCGGTTCACAGTGCCCTTTCCTATTTGGCATAGTAACCAAGGAGATAGTCCTTCCTATTGCTGCTAGTAACCTGGCTTGACCAGTCCCTTTACCTATTGGGCTAGTAACCCCTGGTTGACAGTCCCTTCCTAATTGGCTAGTAACCCGGTTCACAGATCCTTCCTATTGCTAGAAACCCTGGTTGCACAGTCCCTTCCTACTCTATCGCACAAACAACAATAATCTCTTCGTCGCTATCACACAACCCAAGTACTAAGTGAGTAATAATCTCTGAAGGCAGTCCCTTCCCTATGCGCTTGTAACCCTGGATCCACAGTCCCTTCCTATGATGCTAATAACCCTGCATCACCAGTCCACTTCTATCTGGCTAGCTAACCACTGGTTCACAGTCCCTCCTTAATGCGATAAACCCTGGTGACAGTCCGCTTCCCATGGCTGGTAACCCTGGTTCGCAGTCCCTTCCATATGGCTGAGTTCACGAAATATAACAAGACTGCTCGCGATTCCTATTGCTATTAACCCTTGGATTACACAGACCCTCCTATTGGCTTGTAACCCAGTCTGAATCCCTGTCTAAATGGCTAGAAAGGTTCCTTATCCAATTGCTTCAAGCCCCCTGCTCATTGGCTATGGCTGTGTTTCTATGTACTTCACCTGTTGAACTTCTGTTAGCGCACAAGTCTGACTCTTCAGTTTCACCAGCGTACTGGATGAGTTCCACTGCTTTACATCTAAACTAATTATCATAATTAACTTGAATAAAACCTTAAACACAAGATATCCCGGGCCGTGTAATAAGCCAGAGACGCGTAAAGATAAGGGTTAGATAGACCTCTTGAGTAACTTAATCCAGAACAGAAGGGGGGTGATTCACCTCGCAGACGCCTCGCATTTGGCTTATTTCTTCTTCTTATAGGTATTATGAATTAACATCTTCTGAATAATGTGCCACAACAGCATTAGACCATCCACATCTTAATTCAAGAGCAGAGAGAGAGAGAGAGAGAGAGAGAGAGAAGAGAGAGACTAAAGAGAAGAAGAGAGAGGACAGCGGGAATCAGGCACCCACCCACACACACACACACACAAAGACACCAACACACACACAGACACACACACACACAGAACACACACACACACACCACACAGACACACACACACACACCACACACACACACACACACACTTCATACTCTAATATACTAATCATCCAAACCATTACAGACCTCCCAGGGTCACACTTCTGGCTTGGTGAGTGCAGGCTGATTGAGGATTGGGTGTGTGTGTAGTGGTGATGTGCTAGTGTGTGTGGTGCACGTGATGCTGTGTGTGTGTCGGCTTGTCTGTGCACTGTGTGTGTGCCCACGTTGTGTGTGTGTGTGTGTGTGTGTGTGGTGTGTGTGTGTGCACATGTGTTGTGTGCGTGTTGTGTGTGTGTGAGTGTGATGCGTGTGACGACTGGAAACAAAACGCAGTGTGTTTCCAATCTCCCCCCTCCATGTCCAGGTACACACCACACCACGCACACACACACCCACACACACACACACGACACACACACCCACACACACACAGACAAACACTACACACACACATACAACAGAGGCACACATGGTGTCCAGAAAGCTGCTGGCTCAACAGCAGAAAGTTTTCGCAGTGGGTTATTTCATGTTCACACCACACACACACACACACCACACACACACACCACACACACACACACACACACACACCAACACAACATGAACCCACACGGACTCCGTGGATCAGTGGAGACAGCGGGGCGGCTTGCCAGCAACGCAGTCTGCCTTCTGTTATGTTTCTCCTGGAGATCAGGCTGTCCTGAGACCTGTGAGGGGACTGCATTGAGTTAGCAGCGCTGCGGGCATAACGCCAGACTGAGACGAACTGGGACCATTATTAGCTTAGGCTCTCGGATTTACGCCATTTAAGGACCATTGTTTTTGTTTAATGCCGGTCACGAAACGGTGACTCTTTTATGATTCGTTTAATTACATTTTTTTTATTACAAAGCCATCCATCTATCATCTGGTGTTTTTTTATTTCCTCAAATCTTTCCCTCTCTCTCTCATCCTCTCTCTCGTCTTCCTATCTCTGTCTAGTGCTGTCTCCGTCTCTTGCTCTGTCTTCATCATCTCTGCATCTTCTGTCTCTGCTCTCTCTCTTACCTCCTTCTGGCTCTCTCTCTGACCCCTCGTCTCTGTCTCCTCCATATCTGTCATCTCTCTCACCCCTCTGTCTCTGTCTCTCCATATCTGCTCTGTCTGTCTGTCTTCTGTCTGTCTGTCTGTCTGCTGTCTGTCTGTCTGTCCTCTCTCTCTCTCTCTCGTCTCTCTCTCTCTCTCCGCTCTCTCTCTCCCCCTCCTGTCTCTCCTCCCCTCTGTCTCTCTTTCCATATCGTCTCTGCTCTCTCTCTTATTCTTTCTCTCTCAACAACACACAACAATCTGTCTCTCTCTCTCATAAGTTCATGTCTCTGTCTCTCTCTCTTTCTTTCTCTCTCTTCTTCCCTCTGTCTCTCTCTCTAACCCCTCTTGCCTCTATCCATACCTGTCTGTCTCTTTCCTCTCTTTACCCCTCTGGCCTCTTCTCTCTATTTCTTTCTCTCTCTCTCTCCCTCTGTCTCTCTCTCTCTATATCTGTCTCTGTCTCTCTCTCTTCTTTCTTCTCTCATCTACCCCCTCTGTCTCTCTCTCCATACCTGTCTCTGTCCTCTCTACGTCTCGTCTCTCTCTCCATATCTGTCTCTGTCTCTGCCTCTATCTTTTCTTTCTCTCTCTCGTCGTCTCTGTCTCTCTCCTCATACCCCTCTGTCTCTCTCTCCATACCTGTCCTGTCTCTTTTCTCTTCGTCTTTACCCCTCTGTCTCTCTCTCTTTTTATTTCTTTCTCTCTCTCTCTCCCCCTCTGCTCTCTCTCTCTATATCTGTCTCTGTCTCTCTCTCTTTTTCTCTCTCCTCTACCCCTCTGTCTCGCTCTCCATACCTGTCTCTGTCTCTCTCTACGTCTCATCACTCTCTCCAGATCTGTTCTCTGTCTCTGTCTCTCTCTCTTTCTTTCTCTCTCTCTCCTCCATCTCTGCTCTCTCTACTCTGGTTTCTGTCTCTCGCGGCATGAGAGGACTGATGTTTTGATCTCAAGAATTTGATTTGTGATCCTTGGGCGCAGTCTGTCGTCTGCCTGTCTGTCTCTCGTGCTGTCTGTCTGCTCATGTCTGTCTCCTGCGTCTGTCTGTCTGTCTGCTGCCTGCCTGTCTCCCACATTTTGAGTTTCCTATTTGTTAACCGCCCACTGCGAAATTCACTTATCTCCCATCTCCCTCTTGCCCGTTCCGTTCATGAACCCCCATAGTTGCTGCTTTGTCTACCGTTACCCCTCCACCTCCACCTCCACCCCACCTCCACCTCCATCCGTCGCGACTCGCGCCAGCTACCTCCAAACCTACCACAACTTTCCACTCCAACCCCATCTCCCACACGTCATAACCCCACCTTTCACCTCCCTCAAAACCGCCAAACCTTGAACTCACCCCCACCTCCGTCCGTCCCTCCCTGTACCCTCCCTCCCTCCCTCCACCCTGCAGGGGAGTGCAGCATGCAGGCTGGTGTGGACCCAGCCCAGCAAGCCTGCAGGGCGACGGCGCTGCACCAGATGCAGTCAGCTGTATACACGGCCAGGCACTTTCCCCATCGAGGTGCGCACTACCTGTCCCAGGGATCGAGGGACCAGCTCTCGGGAGATAGTCATCTTACGCGTTGGGGTAAGAGCGGCTGTCTGGCAAAGGGATAAGGTCAGCTGCGTCGATCCCCGCGGGCTCCTCCCCCCCTCCTAGCTAAGTGTCGAGGGTGTCCCTGAGCAAGGACGCCACCTAACCCTAACTGCTCCTGACCGGGTTGGTTGTTACCTTGCATGGTTTGCACCGCCGATCGTGTACGAAGGTGTGGAATGTGAGGCAACTCTAAAGCGCAAATATCAAATGCAATCCATTGACCATTAAGTAGTCAGTCACCACACACTAACCACAACTAGCTCCAACAGACATTATCCTGTGTGTGTTAAATACTGTATATATATACTATTATATATATATATATACACCCCCATAAGGGCTGTAATACACCAATAGTATGGCCGTTTGGACACGCCCAGATCTGGAGTGGCCTGTTAAACAACCAAACAAACAGGGAAGATAAAAAGATAAGATTTCTGGATAAAAAGCGATTTATCACGTAACATGTATAGATAAACAAGTCGTTTTATAATTCAAGTATATTATGAGACGCGTAGCATACAAAAAAAGTCATCCTTATTAGTATAAATTATTATCTATCATAAACCCCTTCCCCTTTCTAATAAATACCACATGGTTTTATTTAATCGTTGAAAAGCCTAGATGTTCACCTTATTATACACGACGGTACAACTTATAGTAAGGAATCATTGCATTCCGTGGACATTGAGCAAACACAAAGCCCTAAAGCCAAACCCGTGTTGTGGGTTCGCCCCCCAAAAAAAAGAAAAAGTGCCAAAAAAATTCCCCCTGCCCAATGTTTTTCTGTGGTTATTCAAACTCTCGCTTTGAGTGACTTGTGGATTGGATGAATTGCAACTTCACCACAGCGCGTATAAGGAAAAAACACATATGGCCATTTCTTACACGATTATATCCATTTTACCACTGTCAGCGCGCACCTCAGTACTCTGAGAAGCATGCCATCCGCCAGTCACAAACAGCTTAGGCACCTCCTCCTCTCATGCTGTCACTAGTGGCCTGGATCCCATTCCTCGACCAAGGTTTCGTACCGGCAGGTCAGCCAACATCCGGTTTGCGTGCGGTCAACTCCGGCACGTACGCGCACGCCGAGCTATCCACAATGTTTCAGGTTGCGGTTGAGGCTGGACTCACGGCAGCCCATCCATCCTCATCACACTCCCAAATTTCTGCTAAGGTAACTCTTTGATATCCTGGCTCTGTGGCGGCGCTGGAGCGGTGTCATTCCCGGAGGATGGATTAGCGTCCCCAGATTCTGGAAGATATGGGATCGCCCACTGGCTCCAGAATCCTCACTCCTGCTTAATTCTCCCGCCAGTTGAGCTTATCGCTGACTCTTCTTTCGACATCTATAACACAAAGAGTCATCATTTAATACTCGTCGTTATGCTCTGCTGTGATGACATACCGTTTTCGACCTCTATCACATGATTATCTCTTCTT
>PIJE02000147.1:11112-41498 GCA_002895965.2 Coryphaenoides rupestris
TGACCTTGACGATCAGATGATAAGACAGGTCTCCTAATAGAAAGAGGAGGAGGAAGAGAGGAGGAGGAGGAGGAGGGGGAGGAGGAGGGGAGGAGGAAGAGGAGAGGAGGAGGAGAGAGGAGGAGGAGGAGGGGGAGGAGGAGGAGGAAGGGGGGAAGGGAGAAGAGGAGGGGAGGAGAGGAGGAGGAGGAGGAGGAGGAGGAGGAAGAGGAGGAGGAGAGGAGGAGGGAGGAGAGGAGGGAGGAGGAGGAAGGAGAAGGAGGAGGAGGAGAAGAAGAGGAGGAGAGGAGGAGGAGGAGGAGGAGGATAGGAGAAGAGGAAGGTGAGGGTAGAGAGGAGAAGCAAAAGGAGGAGAGAGAGGAGGAGAGGAGGACAAAGCAACAAGAGAAGGAGAGGGGAGGAGAGGAGCAATGGGTGCATGGGGAGTGGAAGAGGAGAAGCTCAGGTGTGGGAAGGGAGACAAGGAGGAAGGAGTGACATTACAGTTCAAGTAAAATAATACAATTATAAAGAGTAAGGTGGGAGGGAGGGAAGGGTGATGTTGGATGGTGTTTGAGAACCGCTAGTATCTCAGTCCATGTCACAGAGGTCACAGACTTCTGTCAGAACATAACAGACAGTACTGGAGGAGGAGGAGGAGGAGGAAGGGAGGAGGAGGAGGAGGAGGAGGTCAGGCTCCAGACTGCTGTGGGTGTGTGTTTACTAGAGAAGTTTCTACTTCAAGCTCTCAGGGAAGGTTCGGTAGAGATACCATCATAAGCATGAGAAGATGGCTCCTCTCTCTCTCTCTCTCTCTCTCTCGCTCTCTCTCTCTCTCTCCTCTCTCTCTCTCTCTCTCTCTCTCTCTCTCTCGCTCTCTTTCTTCCTCTTTCCTCTATCTTCTCAATTCATCTCTTCCTCTCTCTCTCTCTCTCTCTCTCTCTCTCTCTCTCTCTCTCTCTCTCTCTCTCTCTCTCCCTCGCCCACTCAGTCTCTGGTTTTCTCTTTCCCTCCAAAAGTTCTTTTAACTCTCGAGGAGGAAGCGTCCGAGGTTTTAGTCCAACTGAAAGCAGATGAAGATGAAGAGGACGACGACGACGGCGACGAAGAGCGAGGAACGCATGTCGTGTGAGTCGCTCACTTCCTCTTCCTCGTTAGCCAATCAGATCGCAGCGTGCCAGTGTCCCACTCCGACAACAACAGCCCAGTTATCCAATCAGGCGACAGCATGTCCGCGATGCCCCCCCCCCGGGGGATGTACGGCGGGGGGCGGCAGACGTAAACACGGGGAGATGTTTACATGCGGGGGTCACCATCCCCGAGAACCCCCCCCCCCCCCCCCCACCACCACCACGACAGCGTCTGGACCGGCAGCCGCGCACGAAACTCTAGACGAGCAGAGCTGGAGATCCCGCCTGGTATGTCTTCTGTAAACACAGCAGGCAGCCAGGAGGAGCTGCCCTACACGCTCTCCTGCACCTCCTCCCTCCCTCCCTTCGCCAACCCCAGCACCTCCTCTCTCTACCCCCAGCACCTCCTCTACCGCAAGCACCTACTCCACTACCCCTACCTCTCCAGCACCTCCTCTACCATCCAGCACCTCCTTTCCCCTGCAGCACCTCCTCTAAACTAAGCCACCTCCCTCCACCCTCCACAACCTCCCCCCTCCTACCCCTTATCTCCAGCCGGCCAGCACCTCCACCCTCCGGCCTCCTCCGGCCTCCTCGGACAGCCTCTCCAACCTTCTCCACTTCCTTCACCCCCTCACCCCCACCCCCATCTCCACGACCGCATCTCCACCTCCTCCTACCACCCCTATCACAGTATCTCATCTTGGGGTTAGGGTCTAGTCTAGGTTTAGGGTCTAGTCTAGAGTTAGGGTTTAGTCTAAGGGTAGGGTCTAGCTAGGGTTGTGATCTGGTCTGAGATTAGTCTCTGGTCTAGGGTTAGGGTCTGGTCTAGGGTTAGGGTTATGGTCTGGCTAGGGTTAGGATTAGGGTCTGGTCAAGGGTTGGGGTCCGGTCTAGTGGTGTGGTCTGGTCTAGGGTTAGTGTCTGGTCTAGTATTGAGGTCTGAGTTTGTGGCTATAGGGCGTAGGATTAACCAAACAAATATATCTTAATATATACTTAAATATCTCAACCAACAGCAGTTTATCTTACTTTCGGCAGAAGAGAATTTGGCTGGACTACTTTAAAAGTAATGTATTTTTCATAACGCCCAGATAGTGTGCACCTCCCTGTGATGTGAAGCCGGTTTATTATTGCAGATTGTGAGAATGAGCGCAGGGCCGCGGAGGTCCCTGCGAGGTGCTTGCATTTTATTGGATGTGTTCTCTGGATATCAGCGGAGGTTTCCACTAAAACACCCACCGGTCTCAGGCTGACCCCTAGGGCCCGCTCAGGGGGAAAATACCCCACATTAAATCAGCCACATCATCACTGTCTGCGCTTTAACAATATTAAAATAATAAGCCTGCAGCGCATTCCGAAGAAATATTAAGGGGACGACTGTGAATACTTAACATAGGGGGAGCCAAGGAGACATTAAAGTTTTACACCGTGCAGTGTGGCTAAGAGTTTAAAACACTCTTATATAAACAGTGTTGACGATGTGTAAAATGTTAGGAAGGACCACAGCGCTCTCTGCTGGAGGGTCTGGGACACTGCAGCCCTTCTCTCTGGAAGAAGGGAATCAGAATCAGAATCAGATTTATTATCAAGTATCTTTTAACATACAAGGAATTTGTTTTTGTGATTTGGTGCATAACATGAAACAGGAGCAAGTAGGCCTACTGTCAGCAAAAATCTAAATGAAGAATATACAGTATATGTGGAACAATTTACAATAAACTATGAAAAAATAATGATATATAAATGATTAAAATAAGAAGTAATTGTACAATATGCCACATTTGTAAAAGAAGAAAGAAATGTCTGTGCAGTAAATAGAACAGTTAATGGAAATGTCTCTTTATGTATATGATTTAAGTTGGCTGTAGGCCTATTTTTTAAAAAATAACCCAAAGTAATAGATTGGGGTACTTCCTCGCAAATAACACGATGAATGATGAATAACACATATTATTATGATTTCAGATCATCTAACCTCAGAAAATTCCATAGACTGTAAAATATAGGAAAATACCTATAGGTCTACTTTACCAATACTTTACTGTCTATGTTGAGTTATTCTATGTTGAGTAAACAGGCGGTTGTTTAGTTCTTTACTTTAGTTCGTTTTAGATTCATTGTTATTATCTGGACATGTAATAATGTTAAAGACAAAGGCTAAGAATGATTCATTTTTGTATTCAATACTGGTAATACTGGCCGCCAGAGGGCAGCCATGCCACTCATACATTAATATACAGTATATATTATATATATATATTAAATATAAATATTATAGGAAAAGGTTAGAGATACACAAAGAAAAACGAGTACCTTTCACTTAGTAAACGTCCAATCAGAAAATAAATAGCTCATAAACTAATGGCCTCGATTTCCAGTCTCTCTGGTGACACATTAGTGGGTAAACTAATGACCTCATTTACATGATCACACACTCTGCGGTTAGTCAAACCCTAATGTGTTTACTTCGTGTCTCCATGATGTTGTTGAGTGTCATTAGAAAACTGTAAAACTTTAATGATGATGAACCATTTGTTTCTTTTGCTACTTTGAGTACATTTTCAATGAAATAGAGAAAGTTTCACACATTATCATTGATGTTATGATCTGCTGATGTCAGCAAATCAATCAATAGCTCAATAACAGATGACGTAATCAGTCTCCATGTTGGAGACCCGTGTGTGTGTGTGTGTGTATGCGTGTGTATGCGTGTGTGTGTGTGTGTGTGTGCATGTGCGCGCGTGTGTGTGGTGTGTGTTATCCTTAATCAGATGTAGAGATGGCTTCATCATGAGTAATCATTTGTATTGATCCTCACCCAGAATGCATCTGGGGAGTGGCACCTGTCACTCTTGACCTTTGACCCCAGCTGGAGTAACACACACACACTAATTACACACACACATGCACACTGATTACACGTACACATATACATACACACAGGCAAACACACACATATGTACATACACACACACACACACACACACACACACACACACACACACACACACACACACACACACACACACACACACACGCACACACAAAGAAAGAGATTATTCCATTCAGAGTTAATTCCATTACTGTAATAATAATGTAATGTATGGACAAAGAGGAGGGAGATTTAATCACAAAACCCTGTGTGTGTGTGTGTGTGTGTGTGTGTGTGTGTGTGTGTGTGTGTGTGTGCATGTGAGACACACCCTTGCATGTGTGCGTCTGAGGTAAAAGTATCATATTATCAATATATGGTTGTGTTATATATTATATAATTATTTATATTCACATTTCATACCTGAGGACCTGAGGACATTTTTAAGATGTAACATGCCCACCCCCCCCCCCCCCCCTCCCCCCAAACACACAAACACACACACACACACACACACACACACACACCCAACCCCCACCACCACCACCAGCTCCCAGATGGGTCAGCCCCACCCATGAGGGGGAGGGGGGGGGGGGGGGGGGGGGGGGTCCTGGGTAATCAGTGGTTGTGATTGGCCGATCAGAAGAGGGAGGGGGGAGGGGGAGTAGGAGGATGCCAGCTGCTGTCCCTGGTGATGAGTGTGTGTGTGTGTGTGTGTGTGTGTGCATGGTGTGTGTACATGTGTGCGTGTGTGTGTGCATGTGCATGTGTGTGTGTGGTTATCCACTTTCAAACCAGCTGCCCACCACCACCAGCACCAGCACCACCCCCCCCCCTCCCTCCCCCCATGGGATGTTAGCTTTGTTAGCTTAGCAAACATTAGTAGAACAAACAGCTGATGATGACGATGATGGTGGTGGTGAAGGTGATGATACCTTGCTGATAACAGTCAGTTTACAGTCATCCATAACCTATATACACATACACATACATATACACACACACACACACACACACACACACACACAGTGTATATGTGTATACATGAGGCGCATGCATGAAACACGTAGTTCTGGTTGTCAGGAGGGCTTCTGTCAGCTGTGATCCCGGTCGCAGCCTGCAGGACGGAAACATCTTTGTTGCAGAAGTAAACCAACGCTTTGTTGAGTGTCTGTCTCTCCGCACGGTCGCTGAATAGCTCTTTGTGTTGCAAACCGATAAAGCTACTGCCTACACACACACACACACACACACACACACACACACACACACACCACAACATCATCACCGTCATGGGACTGATTCCATTTTGCGAGGATGAGATATGTTTTAACGTGCAGAGGCTGATGCATCTGCAGCCCCCATTCGGTCTTTGGCACAGGGGGTGGGGAGGGTCAGGTTCCAGTGGCACGGGGGTCCGTAATGATTTGGAACAAAAAAGCACACACACACACACACAGACGTGTTGGTGGTAACGTGACACATACACCTGCTCTGCACCAGCCGCGTTCACTGCAGATTTACACAAACAGAGAGCACCCAAGGTGTTCTGATTAACTAGGATTAGGTCTAGGTCTAGGGGGGGTGGAGGTCTGGGGGGTGGAGGTCTAGGAGGTAGAGGTCTGGGAGGTGGAGGTCTAGGAGGAGGAGGAGTTCTGAGTGGTGGAGGTGTAGGAAATAGAGGTCTGGGGGGTGGAGGTCTAGGAGGTGGAGTTCGGGGGGGTGGACGTCGAGGAGGAGGAGGTCTGGTGGTTGGTGGTTGGTGGTGGTGTTGGTGGTGGCGGTGGTGGCGGTATTGTCTCTTAATGTACTACTACCTCATAATGTAGTACTACCTCCTAATGGAGTACTGCCACATAATGTAGTACTCAAATACTACCTCATAATGTAGTACTATCGAGTACTACCTCTTAATACCTCATAATGTAGTACTAGCTACTACTACCTCTTAATACCTCATAATGTAGTACTACCCCATAATGAATTACTATCTAGTACTACCTCTTAATACCTCACGATGTAGTGCTACCTCATAATGTAGTACTATCTAGTACTGCCTCTTAATACCTCATGATGTAGTACTATCTCATAATGAAGTACTGTCTAGTCTTACCTCATAATGTAGTACTACCTCATGTACTACTTCATAATTTAGCACAACCTCATGTAGTACTATCTCATAATGTACTACTTGTCCCATATAATAATGATAATAATGTACTTGGTGACTGACGTCGTTAGTTCATAGTACTTGTCGTCATACTAATTCCCGTCACTCCCCCCTGGGTATTTTGTAGAAATAAAATATAACAGATGCTATCTGCCATTGCATTCGTCATTTACTACGCACGTTTTGTACATACACATACACATGTAGACAGAGAAAGACAGAGACAGAGACAGAAACACACACACACACACACACACACATAAGGGTAAACACATTAACTGCAGGCCGCAACAAGCACAGGAGACATGGGTGTGGTTTTAATACTGTTTACACACAAACATAAGACACACACACACACACACACACACACACACAGTCTAAACATGATGTCGTCAGTATAGGTGTGTGCTTTGCAGATATCTCACAAGCTTCAGTCTGCCAGACAGAGAGACAGACAGACAGACAAACAGACAGGCAGACAGACAGGAGGCCTCACCTACACCAGCAGGCTATATTTAGCCCCTGGCGCCTGTGCGTCAAATGACGGCGCAGCGGACGCAGGCTCACATTATGTTACCCTGAATGATCGGCATAATAAGTGACTAAATATATACTAATATATTGAATGTATTAATATAGATGATGGTCCGGTGACTGGGGGGCTGGGGTTAATATGTGTGGTGGTCAGGCTATAATAATAATAATAATAATAATAATAATAATAATAATAATAATAATAATAATAATAATAATAATTTATAACGACGAGTCTAATGGGCCTATAATAATAATACTAATACTAATACTAATAATAATAATACTAATATACTACTACTACTACTAATACGACTACTACTACTACTAATAATAATAATAATAATAATTTATAACGACGAGTCTAATGGGCCTATAATAATAATACTAATACTAATACTAATACTAATACTAATATACTACTACTACTACTACTAATACTAATAATAATAATAATAATAATAATTTATAACGACGAGTCTAATGGGCCTATAATAATAATACTAATACTAATACTAATAATACTAATACTAATACGACTACTACTACTAATAATAATAATAATAATAAATAACGATGAGTCTAATGGGCCTATAATAATAATACTAATACTAATACTAATAATAATAATACTAATATACTACTACTACTACTAATACGACTACTACTACTACTAATAATAATAATAATAATAATAATTTATAACGACGAGTCTAATGGGCCTATAATAATACTAATACTAATACTAATACTAATATACTACTACTACTACTAATACGACTACTACTACTAATAATAATAATAATAATAATTTATAACGACGAGTCTAATGGGCCTATAATAATAATACTAATACTAATACTAATAATAATAATACTAATATACTACTACTACTACTAATACGACTACTACTACTACTACTAATAATAATAATAATAATAATTTATAACGACGAGTCTAATGGGCCTATAATAATAATACTAATACTAATACTAATATACTACTACTACTACTACTACTACTAATAATAATAATAATAATAATAATAATAATAATAATTTATAACGATGAGTCTAATGGGCCTATAATAATAATACTAATACTAATACTACTACTACTAATAATAATAATATACTACTACTACTACTACTAATATTACTACTACTAATAATAATAATAATAATCATCATCATAATTTATAACGACTAGTCTAATGGGCCAGGCTAAATATAGCACCCAGATCACCATTGAAATAAATGATAAAAAGGAACCAATGACGTTTACACAGCGTTTGTTGTGGAAACAGAAGAGGCCGTAATAATGTACATGATGTGTATGAGGATATAATGACGGGTCCTGCCCTTTAGAAATACAGCGCTGATGACGTCATCAATGCGGCTCTGGGTTCACACAGGGAAAAGGGGGCGGGGCATGCGGCCCGTGACGCGGCGGTGACGTAGCCCCTCCCCCCCCCCCCCCCCCCCTACCGGAGCTTTAATAACCTGGAGCCGCCGCCGCCGCAGCAGCAGCAGCAGCAGCAGCACCAGCGGGAGGGGGGGACCAGAACCAGAACCAGAACCAGAAGCAGGACCAGGACCACAACCAGAAGCAGGACCAGGACCAGGACCAGGACCAGGACCAGGAGGGGAACCAGGGTCCACAATACTGCGGAAAACACACGACAGGAGAAGTGATAATAAGCCAACCTCCTGCTCCTCCTGCTCCTCCTGTACAGAATCGCCTCAACCGTCGTCGTCGTCATCGGTACACGTCGACGAGGTTGATCCGTGTATATTTGTAGATATATATATACATATATACATATATACATATATATATATATAATGGTATAGTAGATGGGTGGTTACAGCGGCGGACCACCACCCCCCCAGCAGCACCAGAAGACGGACCCCAGGACCAGGAGGACCGGACCGGACCAGCAGCGCCTCCCTTATTAGCCTTCAGGTTCCCCCGTCCGTCCGTCCGTCCGTCCGTCCGTCAGCGGCTCGTCCTCCGCTCCCCTGCCCGCGTCTCCGCTGCTGCTGTCGGCCGCTGCAGCAGCAACACACCGCTGGACGCTGGTGCTGCTGGTGCTGGTGGTGGTGGTCCTCCTCTTGAGGACCCAGAATCACACGATCCGAACCTCCACCACCAAAGACTACCCCACCACCACCACCACCACCACGACCCCCCACCTCTGGAGGAAAACGCCTTAAACCCCCCCAGCCCCCCCGGGTCTACTCTCTCATCGGAATAAAGGGTCGAGGAGGTTCGACTGATCACGACGAGGATCCTTTCTGTCCCCTCCGTCCGACCTTCAGGAGAACCGGAAAATACATCCGCAGTTTGAGCACCCACCCCCCCTCCCCTCCCTTCCCTCCCCCCCTCCCCGAGGAAAAACCGTCACCTGCCGCAGAGGCGACCCCTCACCCAACCAGATCTGAACCCAACCAGACCTGAACCCAACCAGACCTGAACCAACCCAACCAAACCTGCACCAACACACAGACCTGAACCCAACCAGACCTGAAGCTAACCAGACCTGAACCCAAATAGAACTGAACCTAACCAGACCTGCACCTTACCAGACCTGAAAGCCAACCAGGCCCATTTAAACCCCAGTCCCATACCCAGATGGACTCTTCGGTCGCCCACCACCACCACCACCACCACCACCACAGCACCATGCTGACGGGCCCGCTGGCTGCTGGCTTCCCCAACCTCCACCACATCCAGGACCTCCAGAACGCCGGCTCCGGCTCAGGCAGCGGTGGGTCCTCCTCGCCCCCCCTCCCGGGGCTGGGGACCCCGTGGTCGGTCCAGACCAGCCCATCTCCCCCGCCGCCTCCCGGACCCAACCCCGTCAACCAGAACCAGATCCTGAACAACAGCGAGTCCGACACCGGGTTCTACCCACCCTCCCCCGTCCACCCTGCCTTCTTCCAGGGCTTCTCCCCGGTGCCGGCCGGCCCGTGTCCCGGTGGGAACCTGCAGGGCTTCACCGGGTCCTTCTCTTCACCCCAGATGAACGGCCCCCCGCAGAACCGCCGCTCTCCCGTAGGTCCTCAGATGCAGCCTCAGCAGGCCGCCTTCCTCCAGCAGAGGAACCACTACAACCACCACCAGGTGAGATAACTAACTAGGTAACTAACTAACCCCCAGTTAACTACAAGCACCACCAGGTGAGATAACTAACCAGGTAACTACAACCACCACCAGGTGAGATAACTAACCAGGTAACTACAACCACCACCAGGTGAGATAACTAACCAGCTAACTAACCCAGGTAACTACAACCACCACCAGGTGAGATAACTAACCAAGTACTAACTAACCCTCAGGTAATTACAACCACCACCAGGTGAGATAACTAACCAGGTACTAACTAACCCTCAGGTAATTACAAACACCACCAGGTGAGGTAACTAACGAGATAACGAGAAAGAGGTCGAGAGAGATAGATAGATAGAGAGGTTCCTGGTGCTGTAGTCACATGATCTGGAACACAAAGCCCTGGTGTCTTGGGGTGGGGGGTCATGTGAGTAGATGGGAGAGGAGTCTGGATGGGTGGGGGGGGGGGGAGGGGGGTGGAGGTTGAGGGGTGGGGGGTGGAGTTCCTTGAGGACGTGTTCTAGGAACACATGAAGGTCACAACCCCTACGACCCTGTGTGGTGGTTTCATCCCAGCAGGGCTAGGACAGCTCCTCCTCCTCCTCCTCCCACAACTCCATGGGACCAACACTGATGGGAGGGAGGGGTGGGGGGGAGGTGTACGGGGGAGAGAGAAGAGAGAAGAATGGATGGCTGAATGGAGGGATGAATGGGGTACAGCAGTACATTCGAGACAAGGCCAGCAGCACAGTCCGCTTGCGGGATACACCCATTCCCTCCAGGCTCCAGGGTTTCCTAATCGATTCCCAGCGATCTCACCTTATATTATTATTATTAGTAGTAGTAGTAGTCGTATTAGTAGTAGTAGTAGTATATTAGTATTATTATTATTAGTATTAGTATTAGTATTATTATTATAGGCCCATTAGACTCGTCGTTATAAATTATTATTATTATTATTATTAGTAGTAGTAGTCGTATTAGTAGTAGTAGTAGTATATTAGTATTAGTATTAGTATTAGTATTATTATAGGCCCATTAGACTCGTCGTTATAAATTATTATTATTATTATTATTAGTAGTAGTAGTAGTCGTATTAGTAGTAGTAGTAGTATATTAGTATTATTATTATTAGTATTAGTATTAGTATTATTATTATAGGCCCATTAGACTCGTCGTTATAAATTATTATTATTATTATTATTAGTAGTAGTAGTAGTAGTATTATATTAGTATTAGTATTAGTATTAGTATTATTATAGGCCCATTAGACTCGTCGTTATAAATTATTATTATTATTATTATTATTAGTAGTAGTAGTAGTAGTAGTAGTATATTAGTATTATATTAATATTATATTAGTATTAAATTATATACTAATAATAATAATAATAATAATTTATAACGACGAGTCTAATGGGCCTATAATAATAATACTAATACTAATACTAATATACTACTACTACTACTACTAATAATAATAATAATAATAATAATAATAATTTATAACGATGAGTCTAATGGGCCTATAATAATAATACTAATACTAATACTACTACTAATAAATAATATACTACTACTACTACTAATATTACTACTACTAATAATAATAATAATAATCATCATCATAATTTATAACGACTAGTCTAATGGGCCAGGCTAAATATAGCACCCAGATCACCATTGAAATAAATGATAAAAAGGAACCAATGACGTTTACACAGCGTTTGTTGTGGAAACAGAAGAGGCCGTAATAATGTACATGATGTGTATGAGGATATAATGACGGGTCCTGCCCTTTAGAAATACAGCGCTGATGACGTCATCAATGCGGCTCTGGGTTCACACAGGGAAAAGGGGGCGGGGCATGCGGCCCGTGACGCGGCGGTGACGTAGCCCCCCCCCCCCCCCCCCCCCCCCCTACCGGAGCTTTAATAACCTGGAGCCGCCGCCGCCGCAGCAGCAGCAGCAGCAGCAGCACCAGCGGGAGGGGGGGACCAGAACCAGAACCAGAACCAGAAGCAGGACCAGGACCAGGACCACAACCAGAAGCAGGACCAGGACCAGGACCAGGACCAGGACCAGGAGGGGAACCAGGGTCCACAATACTGCGGAAAACACACGACAGGAGAAGTGATAATAAGCCAACCTCCTCCTCCTCCTGCTCCTCCTGCTCCTCCTGTACAGAATCGCCTCAACCGTCGTCGTCGTCATCGGTACACGTCGACGAGGTTGATCCGTGTATATTTGTAGATATATATATACATATATACATATATACATATATATATATATAATGGTATAGTAGATGGGTGGTTACAGCGGCGGACCACCACCCCCCCAGCAGCACCAGAAGACGGACCCCAGGACCAGGAGGACCGGACCGGACCAGCAGCGCCTCCCTTATTAGCCTTCAGGTTCCCCCGTCCGTCCGTCCGTCCGTCCGTCCGTCAGCGGCTCGTCCTCCGCTCCCCTGCCCGCGTCTCCGCTGCTGCTGTCGGCCGCTGCAGCAGCAACACACCGCTGGACGCTGGTGCTGCTGGTGCTGGTGGTGGTGGTCCTCCTCTTGAGGACCCAGAATCACACGATCCGAACCTCCACCACCAAAGACTACCCCACCACCACCACCACCACCACCACCACCACCACGACCCCCCACCTCTGGAGGAAAACGCCTTAAACCCCCCCAGCCCCCCCGGGTCTACTCTCTCATCGGAATAAAGGGTCGAGGAGGTTCGACTGATCACGACGAGGATCCTTTCTGTCCCCTCCGTCCGACCTTCAGGAGAACCGGAAAATACATCCGCAGTTTGAGCACCCACCCCCCCTCCCCTCCCTTCCCTCCCCCCCTCCCCGAGGAAAAACCGTCACCTGCCGCAGAGGCGACCCCTCACCCAACCAGATCTGAACCCAACCAGACCTGAACCAACCCAACCAAACCTGCACCAACACAACCAGACCTGAACCCAACCAGACCTGAAGCTAACCAGACCTGAACCCAACTAGAACTGAACCTAACCAGACCTGCACCTTACCAGACCTGAAAGCCAACCAGGCCCATTTAAACCCCAGTCCCGTACCCAGATGGACTCTTCGGTCGCCCACCACCACCACCACCACCACCACCACAGCACCATGCTGACGGGCCCGCTGGCTGCTGGCTTCCCCAACCTCCACCACATCCAGGACCTCCAGAACGCCGGCTCCGGCTCAGGCAGCGGTGGGTCCTCCTCGCCCCCCCTCCCGGGGCTGGGGACCCCGTGGTCGGTCCAGACCAGCCCATCTCCCCCGCCGCCTCCCGGACCCAACCCCGTCAACCAGAACCAGATCCTGAACAACAGCGAGTCCGACACCGGGTTCTACCCACCCTCCCCCGTCCACCCTGCCTTCTTCCAGGGCTTCTCCCCGGTGCCGGCCGGCCCGTGTCCCGGTGGGAACCTGCAGGGCTTCACCGGGTCCTTCTCTTCACCCCAGATGAACGGCCCCCCGCAGAACCGCCGCTCTCCCGTAGGTCCTCAGATGCAGCCTCAGCAGGCCGCCTTCCTCCAGCAGAGGAACCACTACAACCACCACCAGGTGAGATAACTAACTAGGTAACTAACTAACCCCCAGTTAACTACAAGCACCACCAGGTGAGATAACTAACCAGGTAACTACAACCACCACCAGGTGAGATAACTAACCAGGTAACTACAACCACCACCAGGTGAGATAACTAACCAGGTACTAACTAACCCCCAGGTAATTACAAGCACCACCAGGTGAGGTAACTAACCAGGTAACTACAACCACCACCAGGTGAGATAACTAACCAGGTACTAACTAACCCTCAGGTAATTACAACCACCACCAGGTGAGGTAACTAACGAGATAACGAGAAAGAGGTCGAGAGAGATAGATAGATAGAGAGGTTCCTGGTGCTGTAGTCACATGATCTGGAACACAAAGCCCTGGTGTCTTGGGGTGGGGGGTCATGTGAGTAGATGGGAGAGGAGTCTGGATGGGTGGGGGGGGGGGGAGGGGGGTGGAGGTTGAGGGGTGGGGGGTGGAGTTCCTTGAGGACGTGTTCTAGGAACACATGAAGGTCACAACCCCTACGACCCTGTGTGGTGGTTTCATCCCAGCAGGGCTAGGACAGCTCCTCCTCCTCCTCCTCCCACAACTCCATGGGACCAACACTGATGGGAGGGAGGGGTGGGGGGGAGGTGTACGGGGGAGAGAGAAGAGAGAAGAATGGATGGCTGAATGGAGGGATGAATGGGGTACAGCAGTACATTCGAGACAAGGCCAGCAGCACAGTCCGCTTGCGGGATACACCCATTCCCTCCAGGCTCCAGGGTTTCCTAATCGATTCCCAGCGATCTCACCTCAGACTATGTACTCTGTGATATTCTGCCAGCAAACACACCAGTAGTGTGTACGACAACATGTATTACATATTATATATCTGTACTACATCACTGCACTATATTAATATATATCTGTACTACATGACTGCACTATATTAATATATCTGTACTACATGACTGCACTAAATTAATGTATCTGTACTACACGACTGCAGTATATTAATATATCTGTACGACGTGACTATACTACATTAATATATCTGTACTTCATGACTGCACTATATTAAGATATCTGTACTACACGATTGTACTATATTAATATATCTGTACTATATGATGTAACTATATTAGTATATCTGTACTACATGATTGTACTATATTAATATATCTGTACTACATGACTGCACTATATTAATGTACATTCATATAGTGCATTGTACATTTGTAAATCTGTTCGTTTATTTTTATTATTCTGTTGATTTCCCGATTGTTTATCTTATCTGTACTACGTGATGTCACTTCATTAATATATCTGCGCCACATTACTATATCTGTACTACACTGACATATCTTTACTACACTCGTATATCTGTAGTAATGCAGTATAGGTGAGGCCTGTACCGGCACTATCAAAATAAAAGCCCTTCACGGCTGCCAACGTAAAAGCCCCCCCACTCCACCAACAGAAGAATCCAGGCGCCATGATGCTGAGCGTAACCATAGCGATACATAACCGCAGCGACACGTACCTGCAGCGGCAGCAGGCTGTTGCTGTTGCCGTCGGTGCGGAAGGCGCTGTCCTCCGGCCAGGCCTTGGGCCCCAGCGGGCCGGCCGAGCGCGGGAACTTGGGCGGGGCGATGACGTGGCCGGAGAACGCCTTCTTCATGGGGGACAGGTGGCTGACGGTGCCCGCCATGCCCAGACCGGGGGCCCGCCGCTGGTCACGGGACCAGGGCACGCCACCCCCGGACCCCCAGCCGCCGCCGCCGCCGCCACCGCCGCCCTGGTGACCTCCCCAGGGGGTCTGCTTCACCATGGGCTGGAGGAGGAGGGGGGAGGAAGAGGAGGAGAGAGGGGGAGGAGTGAGGAGAGGAGAGAGGATGAGATAGGAGGGGGGAGGAAGAGGGGAAAGGAGAAGATAAGAGGGGGAGGAGATAGGAGAGAAGAGGAAGGAGAGAGGAGAAGGAGGAGGAGAGAGGAGGGGGAGAAAGGAGGGGGGACAAGAGAAGAAGGGAGGAGGAAGAGGGAGGAGGGTGGGAGGAGAACGCAGAGAGGAGGGGGAAGGGGAGAAGGAGAGAGGGGGAGGAGGGAGGAGAAGAGAGGAAGGGGTTAACGCCCATCTCTGTGTCTATTTCGTATTCCTCCTCTCTGGTCTACTCCTGGAACAGGCCCTGTTAGTTCCATAAGGAGATTTAGGGCTTTAAGGCTAACGCTAAAGCTATCGCTAATGCTAAGTATGTTGTGCGCACTACACTCTCTCTCTCTCTCTCTCTCTCTCTCTCTGTGACTGGAGTCGACTCACATCCGCCCATCACCTCTGCAGACAGTTCCTAATGGACACTAAAACATCGAGTCTGAGGTGAGATCGCTGGGAATCGATTAGGAAACCCTGGAGCCTGGAGGGAATGGGTGTATCCCGCAAGCGGACTGTGCTGCTGGCCTTGTCTCGAATGTACTGCTGTACCCCATTCATCCCTCCATTCAGCCATCCATTCTTCTCTCTTCTCTCTCCCCCGTACACCTCCCCCCCACCCCTCCCTCCCATCAGTGTTGGTCCCATGGAGTTGTGGGAGGAGGAGGAGGAGGAGCTGTCCTAGCCCTGCTGGGATGAAACCACCACACAGGGTCGTAGGGGTTGTGACCTTCATGTGTTCCTAGAACACGTCCTCAAGGAACTCCACCCCCCACCCCTCAACCTCCACCCCCCCACATCCCCCCCCCCCCCCACCCACCCTGACTCCTGCTCCACCCTCACATGACCCCCCACCCCAAGACACCAGGGCTTTGTGTTCCAGATCATGTGACTACAGCACCAGGAACCTCTCTATCTATCTATCTCTCTCGACCTCTTTCTCGTTATCTCGTTAGTTACCTCACCTGGTGGTGGTTGTAATTACCTGAGGGTTAGTTAGTACCTGGTTAGTTATCTCACCTGGTGGTGGTTGTAGTTACCTGGTTAGTTATCTCACCTGGTGGTGGTTGTAGTTACCTGGTTAGTTATCTCACCTGGTGGTGGTTGTAGTTACCTGGTTAGTTATCTCACCTGGTGGTGCTTGTAGTTACCTGGTTAGTTATCTCACCTGGTGGTGCTTGTAGTTAACTGGGGGTTAGTTAGTTACCTAGTTAGTTATCTCACCTGGTGGTGGTTGTAGTGGTTCCTCTGCTGGAGGAAGGCGGCCTGCTGAGGCTGCATCTGAGGACCTACGGGAGAGCGGCGGTTCTGCGGGGGGCCGTTCATCTGGGGTGAAGAGAAGGACCCGGTGAAGCCCTGCAGGTTCCCACCGGGACACGGGCCGGCCGGCACCGGGGAGAAGCCCTGGAAGAAGGCAGGGTGGACGGGGGAGGGTGGGTAGAACCCGGTGTCGGACTCGCTGTTGTTCAGGATCTGGTTCTGGTTGACGGGGTTGGGTCCGGGAGGCGGCGGGGGAGATGGGCTGGTCTGGACCGACCACGGGGTCCCCAGCCCCGGGAGGGGGGGCGAGGAGGACCCACCGCTGCCTGAGCCGGAGCCGGCGTTCTGGAGGTCCTGGATGTGGTGGAGGTTGGGGAAGCCAGCAGCCAGCGGGCCCGTCAGCATGGTGCTGTGGTGGTGGTGGTGGTGGTGGTGGTGGGCGACCGAAGAGTCCATCTGGGTATGGGACTGGGGTTTAAATGGGCCTGGTTGGCTTTCAGGTCTGGTAAGGTGCAGGTCTGGTTAGGTTCAGTTCTAGTTGGGTTCAGGTCTGGTTAGCTTCAGGTCTGGTTGGGTTCAGGTCTGGTTGTGTTGGTGCAGGTTTGGTTGGGTTGGTTCAGGTCTGGTTGCCTCTCTCCTCCTCTTCCTCCCCCCTCCTCCTCCAGCCCATGGTGAAGCAGACCCCCTGGGGAGGTCACCAGGGCGGCGGTGGCGGCGGCGGCGGCGGCTGGGGGTCCGGGGGTGGCGTGCCCTGGTCCCGTGACCAGCGGCGGGCCCCCGGTCTGGGCATGGCGGGCACCGTCAGCCACCTGTCCCCCATGAAGAAGGCGTTCTCCGGCCACGTCATCGCCCCGCCCAAGTTCCCGCGCTCGGCCGGCCCGCTGGGGCCCAAGGCCTGGCCGGAGGACAGCGCCTTCCGCACCGACGGCAACAGCAACAGCCTGCTGCCGCTGCAGGTACGTGTCGCTGCGGTTATGTATCGCTATGGTTACGCTCAGCATCATGGCGCCTGGATTCTTCTGTTGGTGGAGTGGGGGGGCTTTTACGTTGGCAGCCGTGAAGGGCTTTTATTTTGATAGTGCCGGTACAGGCCTCACCTATACTGCATTACTACAGATATACGAGTGTAGTAAAGATATGTCAGTGTAGTACAGATATAGTAATGTGGCGCAGATATATTAATGAAGTGACATCACGTAGTACAGATAAGATAAACAATCGGGAAATCAACAGAATAATAAAAATAAACGAACAGATTTACAAATGTACAATGCACTATATGAATGTACATTAATATAGTGCAGTCATGTAGTACAGATATATTAATATAGTACAATCATGTAGTACAGATATATTAATATAGTACAATCATATAGTACAGATATATTAATATAGTACAATCATATAGTACAGATATATTAATATAGTTACATCATATAGTACAGATATATTAATATAGTACAATCGTGTAGTACAGATATCTTAATATAGTGCAGTCATGAAGTACAGATATATTAATGTAGTATAGTCACGTCGTACAGATATATTAATATACTGCAGTCGTGTAGTACAGATACATTAATTTAGTGCAGTCATGTAGTACAGATATATATTAATATAGTGCAGTCAGTGTAGTAAGATATAGTAAGGGGTACAGATATATATTAATATAGTGCAGTCATGTAGTACAGATATATAATATGTAATACATGTTGTCGTACACACTACTGGTGTGTTTGCTGGCAGAATATCACAGAGTACATAGTTGACCCGTAATTATTTCTGAGATGTTTTTCACGGAAGCTCCGTCGTCCTTCTATCATCTCGAGCCTTGAAGCTTGAATCTTTAAAGACATGCAAGCAAATGGCTCCTCCTCCCAAGATGGCTGCCTATGAGTAGCATGTGGGTGAGGGGGGTGTGGTCTAGTCTGATCCCTCCCAGTGGAAGGTGTTAGAAGGTGTGTGTGTGTGTGTGTGTGTGTCTGTGCATGACACCTATCACTAGCAGGTCGATGAACGTTCTCGACTTATTTCACGTTACTTCACGACTGCATTTTCAGATTGCATCTTAGTGGCACCTACACTGTGGAACGCCCGTCCACTGGACTCAAGATCTGCTTAAGTCTCAGTTGACACTTTTAAAAAGCAGCGAAAAGACTTTGTCTAGCCTCTTGTGTCTGTATTTCTGTGTGTTTTTTATGTCCTTTGTTGTGTGTTTTATTGTTTCTTACGATTTGATCAAGTCAATTTGATTTGCCTGGCCCTTAATCATGGTTACAGTCTCAAAGGGCTTTACAGGCCATCTGATTATGGGCCAAGTGATTATGATTTGATGGTCTTATTTTATCTTTTTTTACTCCTGTGCAGCACTTGTCTGTGAAAGGCGCTATATAATACATTTTACTTACTTACTTACTTACTTTCATGTGTTAAAACCCGCGTTCAGGTTGTGTTTTTAACGACTTGGTCTGTGGAGTCGAACATAACCGATGTCAATCAATACACTAGCGTTGAAATAAGTCAGATGTAAAAGTCTAACTGGCTAAAATATTCATGTTTGTGAGGTCATGCTTGACTACAGTCCCCACAATGCTGGCCCTGAATGATGCACTGTCACCTTTAGCGCAACACATTAGCAGTGCCAATGCCAAGGCCAGCGTTCCTTTTTTTTTTCTTTCCAGGAAACAGACTCGATGGATTGTTCGTTTTCATAAACATGTCAGAGCAGGAATTCTTCACATTCCACGACTTTTCCTTCCTTCCGTCCTCTCTGTTTAACGTCTGGGGGGCTCGCAGACATATCACTCCTGTGTTGTGTTTCCAGCCTCACCTGGAGAGACGGAGCCCAGCGGATAGCGAAGGAAAAGCTTCCACATTAGCCAGATAACCCAGATAGCCGCATGACTCAGCTAGCCAAGCTAACACCTCCGTGGCAAAATTGCCCGATCCTGCTTATAGATCAAGCTTAATGATGACATGTACTTCATTCTTTAGGATATTTAAATACGTTAAATTGTGAGAAGGAAACATCAAACAGCTACTTACGTTCATGCCATTTCTAAATCAACCCATTAGTGACATCACAAGAGGAAGTGGGAGTGTCCACCCAGGTGTATTACGGTTACATTTACAGATGTATGACGGTTAGATCAGCCTACCAGTTGGTGGTGCACTGCACTGGGGGGTAGACTGACTGGTAGGTTGATCTATGGATCTAAAGAAAGATTGTGTGTTTGTTTTCTCGGTTAAATAAAGTCTGTAAAGATTGAACGCGGTGACACAGGTTGTCTAAAAATGCTGATGTCATTCCCAGGACCGCTCCCGGATGTTGGACAGTCTCAACATGCACTCCCTGGAGTCCTCCCTGATCGACATCATGCGGGCCGAGCACGACCCCATGAAAGGTAAAGCCCCCCGCCCCCACGGGGGTCAGAGGTCATGTACTGCATATATACTGTATATCCATAACCAGACACGGTTCAACAGGGACCAGCGTGGAACCCTACACTAGAGCTTCTCAGTGGGGACTGTCAGCCATGTCTGATGGTCACCACCAGGTGAAAATCTCTGCTTAAAGGAAAAGGATTCAAGATTTATTTTTTACAATGGAATGTACTTGTTACTGCAGTATTCTTCTACATATAAATTCTCAAATGGCTCTAAACAATTAGTAATGGTACCTAATAAGTACAGTAAAAAGTGACAAGTAAGAGTAGCAATATTCTGTTGGTGCAAAAAATGTAGTAAAAGTCGAAGTATAGATTGAGATAAGTACCATATCTCGGTCTATCTGCATTAGGGGATATAGTGTGAAAAACGCCTGCGGTTTTTGCTGATGCTCTCTTGTATCTCTGGGCTGCAGCTCAGGGCAGATGCAAAATCTCATTAACTCCGTCATGATGGAGTTGTTGGGCTAAAATGGCGGCTGAGATGTCATCCAGTGAACAAAAGCAGCGGGGAGATCTGGGAGCAGGCAACATGGACGAAAGTCAAGTCCATTCTATTTGTACAGCCCTTAATCGCAGTTCCAGTCTCAAAGGGCTTCACAGGCCATATGATCATGGGTCATGTGATTATGATCAGCCCCCCCTAAGTGTAAGAAACGACTCCCTTAATTAACAAGGAAGAAATCTGGAGAAGGAACGCAGAGTGAGGGATCCTTCCTTCCAGGGACGGAAAGCTAAACATCGTTCAGTTGCATATGCTACCCACAGCACACTCATACGATACAAAACCAGTTGAAAATCTGCAAACCTCCCCTTTAACGTGTCGTACAAGCTAAGAACGGGTTTAAGGCAGTGGTTTCCCATCCACTTTGGGCCTGTGACCCAATTTTATCGGTCTGAAAATACACATAATGGTAACCCCCCCCCCCCGTCAACATTTGCCCATAATGTCAATGACCTAGTGGAGACACGCTAAGTGATTGGAGACGCTAGTTTGCTGCTAGTGGCTACGAATCATTAGTCTGTTTGTATTTACAGGCCTGGATAATGGAGCTCGCTTGCTGCATAGAGTCAGCGTTATACTTAAGCTCGGACAGATATTGTGGGGAACAGGAAAGCATGTCTGACGTCTATTCGGATTATGAGTAAGGAAGCACGGGTGTGTGTGTGTGTGTGTGTGTGTGTGTGTGTGTGTGTGTGTGTGTGTGTGTGTGTGTGTGTGTGTGTGTGTGAAAGAGACATGGAAGACGGCCTATTGGAGGACGGCCCCCAGGGGGTCCTTGGCCCCGCCTGCTTCCCCGCCCTCAACGCTGACAGCATGGAGAGGTTCTCACGCAAGGTGTTCGTAGGAGGGCTGCCCCCCGACATAGACGAAGGTTAGTTGGTACTTACTAAATGGTAAATGGATTGCATTTATTTAGCCCTTTTATCCAAAGTGCTTTACAGTATGCCTCACATTCACCCATTCATACACCGACGGCGGTGTCAACCATGCAAGGTAACAACCAACACGTCAGGAGCAGGTAGGGTTAGGTGGTGTCTTGCTCAGGGACACCTCCACACTTAGCTAGGAGGAGCAGGTAGGGTTAGGTGGTGTCTTGCTCAGGGACACCTCCACACTTAGCTAGGAGGGAGCAGGTAGGGTTAGGTGGTGTCTTGCTCAGGGACACCTCCACACTTAGCTAGGAGGAGCAGGTAGGGTTAGGTGGTGTCTTGCTCAGGGACACCTCCACACTTAGCTAGGAGGAGCAGGTAGGGTTAGGTGGTGTCTTGCTCAGGGACACGTCCACACTTGGCGAGGAGTAGACGGGTATCGAACCAGCAATCTTCTGGTGGCCAGACCACCACTCTACCTCTTGAGCCACTGCCCCCCTATTCTGCTGATATTTATCAATAAAGGTCCGGCCCATCCCTTATGTAGAAAAGAAATGATTTGTGATCGTTTATTTATCGTAATATCTTATTATTAATGATTAACATCCAGACCTGCTTGACCCAGTGCTCATGTTCCAGCTGTTGTTTGTTGTTTGTGTGTGTTGCGCCTGTTTGTTGTGTGTGTGTGTGTGTTGTTGTGTGTGTTGTGTGTGTGTGTGTTGTGTGTGTGTGTGTGTGTTGTGTGTGTTGCGCCTGTTTGTGTGTGTGTGTGTGTTGTGTGTGTTGTGTGTTGTGTGTTGTTTGGTGACAAGCCTGTCTGCTACGCTGCGCCTCCCCCCTCCCTTCGCTACGTGCACTGCCTCAGAGGAGAAAAGTGCACGTGAGGAGGGACTATAAATACTGGACAGAAGCAGAATGTGTCCTCTCATCTCCCGGCTCCATATCATCCCAGTTCCTGTCCCCAGAACACGCTGTTTACATGTCCTCTGCTGCTTCCATCCTGTCCTGGTTAAAGTCTTCTTCTGTTGCGGACTCCAAATATATTTATATATATATACAGTATATAAAGACACACCGGTATTACAGTTTTCATCGTTATGTATGAAAGATGAAAATACAGTGATGAGTAGATCTGGCAATACTTTGCGTGTATCGTGATATGAGAATATCTGTGAATTGTATTTTACATTTACATTTACATTTAGGGCAGGTGCTTTTATTCAAAGCACCTTACAAAAAGTACATGTGTTGAAAGAGAGACAGCAATATATCACTGTGGTACATAAAGATAAGAATAGAGCAGGTTTCAAACATTCATAGTTGCAAGGTTAATAGATAGTAGTAGTTAATAGTTATAGTCTTCACAGAAGTGTACTCCAACATGCAGTACACAACATGGCCTTATTGTGAAACTACTTTCCTGTTCCCCACCCAGGTCGCTCCTCCCTCTTCCCCATGGAAGACGGCCCTATAAATGGAGGGACCGGCCCCCAGGGGCCTTGGCCCCGCCTGCTTTCCCCGCCCTCAACGCTGACAGCATGGAGAGGTTCTCACGCAAGGTGTTCGTAGGAGGGCTGCCCCCCGACATAGACGAAGGTTAGTTGGTACTTACTAAATGGTAAATGGATTGCATTTATTTAGCCCTTTTATCCAAAGTGCTTTACAGTATTGCCTCACATTCAACCCATTTCATACACCGACGGCCGTTGTCAACCACGCAAGGTAACAACCAAACACGTCAGGAGCAGGTTAGGGTTAGGTGGTGGTCTTGTTCAGGGGACACCTCCACACTTAGCTAGGGAGGAGGCAGGGTAGGGATTGCCAGGGGACACCTCCACACTTAGCTACCAGCCAACTTCCTGTTGCCAGACAACCGCTCTTACCTCCTGAGCTACTGCCCTTACTAGTACTACAAGTACTATTACATGTTACTACTGCCCCCCGGCCATAGAGGAAGGTTAGTTAGTACTTATTAGTACTACAAGGACATACGGAAATACTGCTTCTAGTACTAGTTACGACTAACCAAGGACATAATGTTATTAGAGTCTGGGAACGGGGAAACGCTGCCAGAGCTAACAGCAGTTAGCTCTGGGGGCTAGGTGATGGTGATGATGATGATGATGACGGTGGTGGTGATGAAGATATCCTGTCCTCCTCTCCTCTCAGACGAGATCACGTCCAGCTTCCGGCGTTTCGGCCACCTGGTGGTGGACTGGCCGCACAAGGCAGAGAGCAAGTCCTACTTTCCCCCTAAAGGTGACCTTTGCTCGACCTCCGGAGACGTCTTCAATCACATGACCTTCTTGTAGCCTACTTTGACATTTATATTTGAGCAAATCATCATTTGCATTGATTTTCTCTCTGGCCTTTGGGTTTAAAGGTTGTTTGTTGTTGTGTTCTGTGCGTCTCCTAGGTTACGCCTTCCTGCTCTTCCAGGAGGAGAGTGCGGTCCAGGCCCTGATGGAGGCGTGTCTGGAGGACGACGGGAAACTCTACCTCTGTGTGTCCAGTCCTACCATCAAGGACAAGCCCGTGAGTCCTCGTCTCCTCTCCTCAACTCTTCCTCCTCCGCTCGCCTCCTCCTCTCCTCTCCTCTCCTCACCTCCACCCATCTCCACGACTCCTCCCTTTACCTCCTTGTCTCCTCTCCTTAAATTTCTCCTCCCCTCGCCTCCTCTTCTCATCTCCTCACCTCACCTCCTCTCCTCCTCCCCTTGTTTCCACCCCTCCTGCCTTTACCCCCTTATCTCCTCTCCTCACCTCCTCCCCTCCCCTCCCCTCTGTGTGTGTGTGTGTGCATGCGTGTGTGACTCCAGGTCCAGATCCGGCCCTGGAACCTGAGTGACAGCGACTTTGTGATGGACGGCTCCCAGCCCCTCGACCCCCGCAAGACCATCTTTGTGGGCGGAGTCCCGCGACCCCTGAGAGCCAGTAAGTCAATAAATACCTCTGACCACTTCCTGTTGCCTCAAGCAGCTCCACTTCCTGTTTCTTAACACATTTACTGTCACGAAAATAGATGACATGAATGCACCTCTCTCCCTCTCTTCATCCCTCCCTCTCTCTCCCTCCCTCCTCTCCCTCTCTCCTTCTGTCTCCCTCTCTCTCCCTCTCTCTTCATCCCTCCCTCCCTCCCTCTCTCCCTCTCTCCATCTCTCTCTCCTCTCTCACTCCCTCCTCTCCCTCCTCTCTCCCCTCCCTCTCTCACCCTCACTCTCTCCCTCCCTCCTCTCCCTCTCCCCCCCCACTCTAGTTGAGCTGGCTCTGATCATGGACCGTCTGTACGGGGGCGTGTGCTACGCGGGCATCGACACGGACCCGGAGCTGAAGTACCCCAAGGGGGCGGGGCGTGTGGCCTTCTCCAACCAGCAGAGCTACATCGCCGCCATCAGCGCGCGCTTTGTCCAGCTGCAGCACGGGGACATCGACAAGAGGGTGAGGAGGCTCCTCCCTCCCTCTGCCTCTCTCGCTCTCTTCTATCACTCTCTCGCTCTCTCTATGCCTTTCTCTCTCTCTCTTTCTCTCTCTCTCTCTCTCTTTCTCGCTCTCTCATTGTCTCTCTCTTTCTCTCCATCTCTCTATTTGTCTCTCTGTCTCTCTTTTTCTCTCTCTCATTCTCTCTCTTTCTCCCCCCCTCTCTCTCTCTCTCTCTCTCTCGTCCAACATTGTTGCTGATTTTCTCGAGCTGTGGGATTTGTTATTCAAACTGTGGTTTGTGTGTGTGCGCGTGTGTGTTTGTTTGTGTGTTTGTGTGTTTGCATAGTGTGTCAGTGTGTATGTGTGTGTGTGTGTGTGTATGTGTGTGTTTGTTCATGTGTTTGCATGTTGTGTCAGTGTGTGTGTCTGTGTGTGTGTGTGTGTGTTTGTTCGTGTGTTTGCATGTTGTGTCAGTGTTTGTGTCTGTGTGTGCGTGTGTGTGTCAGTGTGTGTGTGTGTATGTGTTTGTTTGTGTGTTTGCATGGTGTGTCAGTGTGTGCACGTGTGTGCGTGTGTGTGTGTGTGTGTGTGTGTGTGTGTGTTTGAACAGCCGCACCAGATAGCACTGACTGGTTGCCATGGGGATCAGAGAGCTGATTGAATTTTCTCTCCAGACTCTTTGTTCCCTGAAATTAATCCCAGAAACCTGACCCCCCCGACCCCCCCACCCTCTACTGTAATATTCACAGCTTACAGACACCAAGCAACAATACTTAATAAGTCAAATAAAATAATAATCACAGTATACAGGCGCCACGCAACAATACTCAAATGTCAAATATAATCAAAATAAAATCGTTAATTAAATTAACTTCAATTAATCAAGACATGTCCTCATATCCTAAATATGCACGTGTGTGTGTGTGTGTGTGTGTGTGTGTGTGTGTGTGTGTGTGCGCGCATGCATAAGTGAGTATGTGTGCGTACGTGTGTGTGTGTGTGTGTGTGTGTGTGTGCACCATATGCATGGATGTCATCGGCCCAGGTTCTGTGTTCTCCAAACCGGACGGATTAAATCACTCGAGCCCGGGGACCACTCTTACCTCCTGAGCTACTGCCACCCCTGTCTAGTGCTTTTAGTTCTATGTGCACCAGTGTGTCCTGTCTGTCTTCCCCAGCGAGGCGGAGACCGGGGAATCGAACCAGCGACCTTCTCTTGTACCTGAGCTGAGCTACTGCTGCCCATACTGCATACTGACGTGTACATACGTTTGTGTGTGTGTGTCCGTGTGTGTCTCCGTGTGTGTGTGTGTGTGTGTGTGCGCGTCCCGCAGGTGGAGGTGAAGCCCTACGTGCTCGACGACCAGCTGTGCGACGAGTGCCAGGGCGCCCGATGCGGCGGAAAGTTTGCGCCGTTCTTCTGCGCCAACGTGACGTGCCTGCAGTACTACTGCGAGTTCTGCTGGGCCAACATCCACGCCCGCGCCGGCCGCGACTTCCACAAGCCGCTGGTCAAGGAGGGCGCCGACCGCCCGCGCCAGGTGCACTTCCGCTGGAACTAGCCACGGAGGCGTCTGACAGGAAGTGCCGCGCGGTGGCTCCGCCCCCACCCCCCCACCCCCTCCTCTCTATACTACCCCCCCCCCCTCCCCTGTCAGTGTCGATGTCGTCCCTCCCGTACGCATTGCGGCCCAGTATCTCCAGTCCACAGTACACTATCTCTACATCCATTTTAATATCTTTCGTAGCAAACCCAACCCGGCTCCACCCCCACCACCACCCCCCCCCCCCCCCCCCCCCCTCATCTCAGGCTCTGAGAACTCTGTTTTCTAACGGGAGATTCAACAGACAAACAGAGGAGGAGGAATTGTTTTGTAATTTTTTTGGTATTTCGATTCTGGTTATTTTTGTACCACGAGATGTACGGCGGAAAGCAGAACGGGGGGCCGGCTGTTCTGTCTGTCTGCTGCTAGGCTCCGCCCTGTCCCCCCCCCCCCCCACCCCCCACCCCCACGACACCCCGTCCATAACCAAAGATAGCAACATGATCGTTCAACACGAAACAAAACTCTTATTTTGTAAAGTCGCGAGGTGCTTTGTTTTGTATTAATTAGGAGGTTATTCCAAAAAAGAAAACGACGAGACGTATACCTGTTCTCATAGTGACCCGTAAAATATTACCTCAGAACTCGACTTACCAAGAACATTTATATTAGACGCTTTGCTGCTATAAATATCATATAATATATGAACAGATGTTATTATTTAATAGGGTGCAGTGATTTGCCGCCCTGGTGGCCACGCGCGGCGCCACCGCACGGCGCTAAAAATGCCCACGCTAACGCGCGACGCCAAACCGCGACGATACCCGCGGCGCTAACACGCGGCGCTAACATGCGGCGCTACCATTACGGCGCTAAGCTGCGACGCTAGATCGCCGCATTACAATTCCGCGTGAGAATGCGACGCGAGGATGAGTCTGTTGCTGGACTGCGAGGGGCGGTTGCATGTTGTCACTGTAGCGTAGCGCGACTCCGTCTGCATGCCGATATGCTCGAGGAGGAGATCGATAAACAGACATAAAGTGGCCGAGTGGCCGTAGGTGACGAAGAAGAAGAAGAAGAAGACAAGAAGTGATCAGATTATATTTCATGTGCATGCCTTGATGTGTTGTCTGTTGTTTACATCCTAAAGATTCTGCTGGAGACATTGGCTCTATCTGGGTTCTACCGTAGGCCAGTGCTATCTGGTCTCCACAGTCGTAGTACCAATGGACTTGGTAGCATGTGTGTGGTGCTCTGTTGTGTTGTCCTGTGGTGTCTGTGTCTGTCTCGGTGTGTTGCCGTCCATGTGGAATGAGGTTCTAGTTTAGTCACCCCTTCCCCCCCCCTCTCCTCTCCTGGTCTAGGAGGAGGACCTAGGAGATGTCTAGTAGACCCGGTCGGATTTGATACCAGATCTGAGCGGTTCAGTCCTGGGTTCGGTCCTGTGTTCCGTCAAGGGTTCTCTCCTGGGTTAGTCCTGGGTTCGGTCCTGGGCTTTGTCCTTACTTGTTCAGGGTTAGGTCCTAGGTTCTGTCCTAGGTTTGGTCCTGAGTTTAGTCCTGTGTTCTGTCCTAGGTTCTGTCCTAGGTTTGGTCCTGAGTTTAGTCCTGTGTTCTGTCCTGTGTTCTGTCCTAGGTTCTGTCCTGGGTTTGGTCCTGGGTTCTGTCCTGTGTTCTGTCCTAGGTTCTGTCCTGGGTTCAGTCCTGTGTTCTGTCCTAGGTTCTGTCCTGGCCTGTTCAGGGTTAGGTCCTGGGTTCAGTCCTGGGTTTGGTTCAACCTCCTCCTCCCTTGTCGTCTTCTAGAGAGGAGATCCCTTCCACTATTGGAGTTCTCAACATGGAGAACCTTTTATTTATTTATTGCTTCTTGTTCGTCGGTCGGTTAATAACGGTTTTGAATGTGGAGGTTGCATTCAAGTCCCTCTTCGAGACAATCTGTAACCAGTACTACTACTACTACTACTATTACTACTGGTACTATGTCCATCCATGTACTCCTGTACTACCATGTACTAGTGTGTACTAGGGTGTACTAGCGCGTATTAGCACGTACCAGGGCGTACTCGTGCATATTAGCGCATATTAGCACGTACTAGCACGTATTAGCACGTACTAGCACGTGGCGCTTCACTAAATGAATTGTGTCATGGCGTCACTGGCCTGGTGTGACCTCCTTGTTCTGCGCTGTCTCTGTTTCTGTTCCACCGGCTAAAACGGGGAGAGGAGGTCTATTTATTGGGATGAAGGTTGTTTTGTTGACCAGTACGTATCTCTAGCCCTTTACGTCATTCTTAAGATAATACTACAGTATAATACTACAGTATGCACTACTTTTCTACCACCCACGCTCCCTCCTCCTGAGACACTAAGAAGACAGCTTCTTAAAGAAGATCTTACTCGATGTTTTTACCTATTTACAATCCTACAGATGGTTTAACAAATTTTATTTTTTACCTGATTTCGTGTTTAATATATATATACGTGTGAAGTTGTGGTCTTAAGTTATCCGTGTTCGGTATGAATAAAGCAGTAATCTGATATTTTACTAATATATATATTTGAAGTAAACTGTAGCGTCCATGTTGTGAGCGAGAGACGAGGGTTTGTCTGTAACGTCACAAGCAACTGAAAACTATCGGCAACCCTCACATCTACCTATATATATTCATCTTGACATATAGCGAGATGTAGAACTGTATATACATCTAGCTATGTATCTTTATAACTATATATACCTAGATGTACAGTATATAACGACAGTTATATGTTGGCTCTCGTTGAGAAACATCTTGAATGTGGTCACCTGTAACACTTGACTCGTGCTGTTTAGTGAGAATCGTCGTGTTCAACACTGTTTGTTAATTTGTAATGTCTTCTGTTTTGTAAAAAATCATATTTATTTCACTATTTTTGTAGACAAATAACGATTTGGTTTGATTGTATTTTTCTATTTAAAAACGGGACTATAATATGTGTTATCCCCTCTCCTTGATTCAATCCAAAAGCAACTTTCTGTTCAGAGACAAACTCACTTGCTTGATTTGATTTTCAAATTAAAGGTTTTGGTACACGATTGGGTTAGAATTGGTTCCTGTGGTCTCACGCCGTACTTTTGATTTGAAGGAAGGTTCCGTTATTGGAAGACACTTGAGGTTGGCTCTCTGCGGTTCCGCCGTGGCGCTCTGAAACTTGAATCTAACACACTTTGAAAGGCTGACTGACCTGGAATCTGTTGTGACGTGCAATACTGTTTCTAATGTTTGTAAGAATCGCAGTGTAAACCTTTTTAATGCAGATTTATTTTTTTCATCGCAGATTTCTGATTCCCCTGTGTCATTTTTTACTGTCAGAAAATACAACTTTTTTTCATTGCAACTATTTTTAAATCCAGATATCTTTGTACTGATGTAAATGGCTGTCGTTTGTGTGTTTTGCTAACTAAAGGAGAGACTTTTTCATGCCTTTTTCTATTTCATTTCACTTTGTTTTACCCCAAATTTGTATTTCTTTTAAGAGTAGCAGAATTCTTGGAATTTGTTTTCATATAAATGTCATTGGTATTATTTTGTATTTTTATGTGGAAATACAGTAAATATATATATATTTAATTTTAAGAAGCTAAGATATTATTTTGAGTTGAATTATTTTTAAAGCTAAATATTTGTAATATTATTGTTAAAGTAACTAATTTTTAAATCAGAGTTTGTGTATAGATTCTCTAAAGTGGTTTCTGAGGTGTGAATTGTAATTATTACTGAATGGGTCTTTAATATGCAAACTGAATATCACGTTGACTTTTATTTTTGTTGGTTTTAAATGTCGATTAAAATCTTTCTGTTTCTTTCACTTCTTAAATAAAGAGACTGTTCGGACACAACAGGGCGTTCTCTTTCTCCATATCTCTCTCTCCTCTCTCTCTCCATCTCTCCCTCTCTCTCTCTCTCTCTCTCTCTCTCTCTCTCTCTCTCTCTCTCTCTCTCTCCTCTCTCTCTCTCCCCTCTATTTCCTGTCACTCTCCCTCTCTCTCTGCTCTATCTCCGGCTTTGCATGTAGGTTTAAAGT